>LPNX010460059.1:5115-68943 GCA_001517045.1 Pseudotsuga menziesii | reverse complement strand
TCCAACAACTATACCCACTGATCCTGCTGCTGCGGAGACAAATACTTCATCCCCGGGATTAGGGTTTTCGATGATCATGAAGCCAATCCATGCTGTCAAGGAAGGCGCCCCTATCCCAAATTGAATCACCCCCATAATGAGAATTCAAATATATATATTACTTAAATAATGGCAACAATGGCTGAAAAAAGGAAGCAACGATCTTGAATTTCCCAATAAACCACTCGCCACTAGCGAAGACATACCATTCAGAGAAAAACCCTTCAACAGAAATTTTCTTTACACAACAGAGATATTTGATATGTCCTGTCCACTTAGGGTAACATTGCATCATCTAACAACACAAGGCAATATTTGCAGCTTGTCCAAAAATGTAATTTTTTAAAGGGTTTTTATGAATTTCAACTTCAATTTCCAAAAACCCTAGGGCTATCTGTATCACATCAACAGTGTTTATATTTAAATCAGAAAATGTACCCATAACTCCCAAATAATCCCACGGTTTAACAACACTGATGTATATTTTTCTGAGAATCTCTCCTGGAACAACAGCGTACTCGGATACTTAATGGAGCCCTGAAATAATATCCCCAACTTCAAACTCCGAATTAGCAGATGCTGCTACCTTCCCTACTGCACGAGATTGGATCACCAGCATCAGCACAAATTTTTTAGGAATTATAAAAATACAAACACTACACAAAAGCAGAATCAAGATGAAATTGAAATCATAACCAAACAAACCTAGTTTAACTGAAAATTTTGGAGATAGAGGCCATCATTGAGTTGTTTCATTTGCTGTCATAGATATGGATCATAATTAACCAATGTCAATAGTTAACCATATGGGTTTTTTATGGTTAACTGAATTCCAATCTCAGCTCTAAAACACGTGTAGAAACTACAATTCTTGAATCGATGGGCATATTGGCATGGGTCTGTGGGATTTATATGGGGAAAGGATTTGAATATTTCGTTGAATCCAAAACCATCATATAGCGGAATCTCCAATGTAGATTGAATAAATCTTCAGTGACCGCCCCACTCATGTACTACTGCAAAGTAATAAAATTTTATGGGTTTCATAATTTATTTGCAGGGTTTTAGAATTTATTCACAGGGTTCCCATTCAAAGAGAATTTGTGGGGTTTGGTGTTGATCTGTTATCATAGCTACATGTGATAAATTATATAGTTAATTGCGACTATGGGGAATTACATCATAATAACAAAAATCATATAGTTCATTTATGTTATTCTCACTTAGGTTTAAAACCCATAACTAAATAGACATGACATTAAATTTATGACCAATTTTACATAACATTAAACGTACATAACACTTACAAGAGTATACATGACATTAAATTTATGACCAAGCTTCCATTATACTAAATGTAAATAACACTTACAAGAGTGTAATAATTTTCAATTAAAAAAAAACCCATATGGTTAACTATTGTTATTGTCTACAGAAATCCATACCTTTGGCACAACAATATCTCTGGGCGATCCATCTCTGCCCACATTTCCAATATCCAATTGGGTTTCTCTGATTTTCAAATGGGCATCGATGACACACCCTTTGTTAGCATAGGAAACTAGTATTATCTCTCTGTTGGGAACTAGATGCTCCATGCTGCAAACAACCTCAAATGTAGACACCAACACTCACTGCACTTCAAAATAATTAAAAAGGAAGTAGGTCGCTTGACAAAATCAGTGAGTTTTATTTTTATCCATAGATCCCATGACACATCTCGCTGAACCATTTTTTTTCCGAAGTGCATCTCACTCAACCTACGAACAGTTTGATTACAAAGTACGCTACACAACATGTCAGCTGTTGTGTGAGTAAACTTATGAGTCAATTGGTTTGGTTTGGTTGAATAGACACGCACTTAAAATTACTTAGCAAATTGGTAAAGTGATAAGATGAACTTTTATTAACTATATAGATTCATTCTGATTTAACATGGATCCATTTTTTTTTTTAAATTTATGAAAATTAGTTTCAATTATTTTTGGTGTATTTTTTTTTTAATTTTAAATTCAATAAATTTGGTTTCTCTTGCTTGAATGATAGAAAATTTAATTACTTTTCATAATTTTTCATTTTATGAGTGGACATTATTTTTAATTACTTTTTATTTTTGGTAAGGTTATGTTACAACATCTTCCCTAAATTCGAATGTAAAGCATACGGCTTCTTTGGATGCCATAAGAACCATGCTTCTTTGGATGACATCATACTAAAAATATTTATGCATAATCACACCCCAAGGGATTGAATCCAACTCAATGATGATAATCTAGTCTAGAAGTCCCGGGACATGTGCTAGAACATAATGATGATAGTTGATTTTGTGTTTCTAGCTGAGTGGTGACACATGGGGCGGTCTACATTTTACTAAACTTTAACACTGCAGGTGGATTCAGAAACAAAAGGGTCTTTGAATCCATTTGCAGTGTTAGAATTTAGTAAAAAGTACAAATTCATTATCAAATTTTCAATTTTTTCCATTGTCGGAGTGACACAATTAGAAATGACTAGATAAATGACCAATTTTTATATGGTCATTTGTATTCTACATATATCGTGATCAAATTTGGTCATTTATCTTGGTCGTTTTTAGTTGGTTTCTATCCCGTGACCAAAAGTGGTCATTTATCTTGGTCGTTTTTAGTCAGATCACTTAGAATTATCAATTTTGGTCATTTATCCCTTCTAGGAGATTGTGGTGACCAAAACTTTTGGTCTCCTGGTCATTAATCTCTCATTTTCCACTAGTGGATGTAAGGATGTTCATCACATTAGAAAGACCTTCTAAGGTTTTTCACGGCAGTGTTGTCCTAATAAAATGCAACACTCTTGCGAAAGTGGTGCCTGGAATTTCCTATCCAATGGGTATCCCATCGATGCCTCCGGACGTGGCCGTTGTCTTAATAATCACAATGTGTAGTGTCCATTGCCAGGGGTGGCCGGTTGGAGCAAATGCTTGTATAGGAGGAGGGAGGATCAGAATCCTTCATCATCATTGTCGTAGACTCCACTTGCCAAATTTATTTGGGGTGATGACGAGTCCAAGGAAGTGTCATGCCATTGTGACCTATAGGAGGACCCTACTCCTGGGAGAAGAGAAGCACAAGAATGACAATCCCATCAAGGAGTTGTTATTGTCGAAAAAGAGGTCGGTCTTCCCCAGGCCCTTACAAATAGAAGTGTTACCAAGAAACAGATGTGTTGGGCGAGGAGACAAACATAGAAGGGACATAAACCTTCATGCCAGCTATGAACCTGTTGCGCCTGCAACAATTCTCCCAAAATTCTAAAAAAATTTGGGACCCTCCTTTACTTTGAGTTATCCATTTTCCTTTCTTAGTTTCATGCTCTTGAGTTTTGCTTATGGATTTATGGCTCCTTCCCGAATTTTGAATGCTAGAAATTGACTGGTTTTTCATAGTTAAGATGCTTAAAGACGTCCATTGAAATTGAGTCCCTGTCATTTTGCAAAAGCTTTTTGAATTTTCATTGCAAAGTCTCCATGTCGGACGCATTTCTCCTTGTTTTTCCACCGTTGCGGGTGTCTTTCGGTTTCTATCTCTCTTGCCCGCCCCGCCGTTGCGGGTGGCCTTCAGATCCTCCTAGCCGTCTATCGCGCCGCTGTAGCGGAGGCTTTTCGATTCGTAGTTGGCCATGTCGAGCCCGCCGTTGCGAGTGGCTTTCAGGACCGCGTGGGTTTATCGCTACCGCCGTTGCGGGTGGCCTCCGACTCTTGATGTTCTTTCCCGTAGCGAATGATTTTATATACCCGTCGCCGCCGTTGCGGGTGGTATCATGATGGGAGCGGTCCGCCGTTGCGTGGGACCCCAAGCTCCAGACCTCCGATATAATTTCCGCCGACGCCCGAGGTATGTTTTGAGCCATATTCGCCATTGCGGGTGATAGAGTGACAGGAGGGGTCCGCCGTTGCGGGTGGTATGAAGCTCGTGCCGCCCGACATAACTTTTGAAGCCACCCCGATTGATGTGACTTCTCGCACCTGTGGATGTGTTTATATATGTTGGGCAACAAACGGGGTTTTTTGTTGATTTCGAAGGCGTTGTCGCGGTGAGACGAACTATCGAGTTTAGAAGCGCGTGAGAGCTAGCTGTGGGTGTACCTGTGTCCAGGTGGCAGGAAGAGAAGTCTAGCCATCATCAGCTCCCTCATTTGGTGGATTGCCAGGTAGGATCTTGTATCTTAGCATCATTTTTTTTTTAGATTTCTTTTACGCGGTGGGGGTTTTAAGATATCGGACCCGTTGTCCCGTTGCGCTAGCACGGGGAGTTTTCTCCATTTTTTGGGTTTTCCTCGGTCGTCCACCTGATGGTTCGCGCCAGTGTTAGGGTTCCCGGGTCGAATAGTTGGCGGTTAGAGGAAGGGGGGTTTTTTCTTTCGCCTTTATTTTTAGAGCCCGTATTTCGGTTTTCTCTGCCGTTTCAATCCCATTTTGAGCACGGAGGAGAAGCAGGGTGTAGGTGGCCGCCATGCCGCCTGCACCCAGTTCAGTAGTAATGGGATTCGTCAATGATGGGGTTTTGAGGCGCAGATGGCCGTTACGCCATCTGCGCCAAACTTGATTGGGCGGACGAAATATTTAGGAGCTGCGTTACCATTTTCTGTCTTGAGATCGGGTTTTGCACTAGCCACAGTCGCCGGGGGTTTTTTCTGACTCTCTGTCTACAGTCCGGGGTTGTGCGTCGTCTCGGTGGGAATTGGGGATGGCGCGGCCTAGTTTTACTATTGAACGCTGAAAGCCTTAGTAGGGTAAAAAGGAAGGGTAGCGTGAGTCGGTTTTGATCAAGATGCCTGGTCCAGAGATGGGATCGTTTCCCATCGAGGTGGGTGAAGAAGGTTTTCAACATAATATATTTGCTCCGCTGATTAGTCGCTTGCGTTCCATGGGTCGTAGATCTGAAGTATCGACTGGTTAAGCCTGGGGTTTTTATTTTTTCTCTCTGTGTGATAGGAAGTGAAATGATGATTGTATGATGCATCTCCATAGATTTTGCTCATATCGCTTCTATATATCATTTTCATAAGAATGACAAGCCTCGTAATAGCGTAGTATCTTGCCAACCTCAATATGACTGATAATTTAATGCATGTGAGATAAACCATAGAACAACTCATTCATAAAACCTGGTGAAGATGTGCTACCATAAAAAATTTATCATGCTCATAACACATTGCACATCACTTCATATTAGTGAATTGTTCAGTACGAAAGCTGAAGGTTGATTGTATGCACTAATATAATTCTGATATACCTAAAAGATATTAAACTGTTGCACAAAGTTCATAAATTTGAATTACTCAATACCATGATGTTATACATTGCAGGAAGATCTTAAAATGTCTAAGCGACAGAAAAAGAAGGCCCCAGCAGTAGAGGAGGTGCTAGCACCAGATGCAGAAGTAAAAATTGAATACATTTATGAGGACACTCAATGTGTCACAGGGGTGGAGCCAGAATACAAGTGGGGAGATATTTACAGGATGATCTCCCGAAGGGAAGTCCCGGATATGGGGCTAGAGGAGGCACCCATATATGCCAATATAGAGAAATCAGCTATCATGAAGGTCGCCACCAGACCTAAGTTGTTCCCGTGCTCCGAGTTAATGAGATGGGTGCTACCACATACAAACCACAATTCAATGCTCATCTGTAACGTCGATGGCCAGGGCTATGCTGCATTTAGCCCTGGTTATGTAGCTTTAGATTACCATCTACCAGAGCCTCAGCTTTTCCTTACAGATAGATGGCTAGACAACCTCCGGATGGACCTTGTAGAGACCTTGAAAAGAATGCTCTTACCGGGCAAGATCTTTCGACATAGAGTGACTGAAGATTATGACACAGCCACTCTCAGGCCCACTTACAGGTTCATAGCTTTAATGCTAAACAGAATCTTTGGGAGGGAAAATGGTAGATTGTTTAAGTTAGAATGGGTACCCATAATGTTTTTTATAGCAACAGAAGGAACTGTTTTCAATTGGGTGAGCATAGTCTCCAGCAACCTCTCTTCTTGTGTGGCTGCAGCTTCAGAAGGAAAGGAACGGAGAAGGTCTGAATTTTACATGAGCTCAATCCTAATCGATTGCATACTATGCCACCAGTCTTTCCCCGGGCTTAAATGTGTTTGGGAGAAGAATAGGATGCCCGTATATGCAGCATATAGAATGTTGGGAGCTAATCAATACCATACTTTCTATCAAGAGATTTGTGAACAGTTTATCATGCCTCTGCACACTCTCATATTCAAAAAGGAATGCAACTGTATGTCAGAAGAGACCATGCAAGTCATAGAGGAGTTTGGTGACTATTTTTTGACAGAAAATGGGATGTATGTGAGGATGTTTGGTGGGTCAAAGACCCCTTATCTGTTGCCCAAGTATGAAACAGATTATATCATACATAAGGAAGCTGTCAGACAAGTGTATATAGATGGAGTTGGGAATTTCCTATTCCAGAAGAAGAAGTCTTCCTACCCTCCTCTGCCATTCAAGCTAGGTAGTTGCAGCTTTGCAAATGTGAAGCGGGCTCCTGAATTTATACAGGAACTAGAAAAGTTCCGTTTCGGGGAGATGACCTTTAGACGGAATGATACTCACGAGAGAATGGCCGAGCACTGCAAGAAACATAAAGTATTTTATGAGTACACTCATCACATTGACAGGGATGAATCTGTTTTCAGGAGGGCCGCTAACTTGACAGCGCTCGGTAAAAGGTTCAAACCACAAGGTGGATCTGAGCAGGAGAAAGCTGAGCGGGCTAAGGCGGAAGAAACAGCCAAAAGAATAAGGGAAGAAGCCCAGAGACTAGAGCAAGAAGCTACAGAATGGTCCCAGAAGGGAGAAGAAGAAAAGAAGAAAGCTGCTCAGGAAGCAGCTGAAAAGGTAAAGGAAAGAGCTAGAGAGGCCGAGGAGACTGCCAAGCAAGCAGCTGAGGAAGCTCAGAGGAAAATAGATGAAGAACTTCAACAACAAGAGGCCCAGCAGACAAAGATGACACAACAGCAGGCTTCTGGATCCCAAGCAGAACAAAGTCAGGGTGAGGAAAACCCTGAGGTGCAGACCATGCAAGTGGCCACTACCATCATTCCTTCCACCCCTATGCTCCAGTTAGTACCCTTCACACCGAAGAAAGGGGAAGAGGTTCCTGATTTTAGCACAGTGTATTACGACAAGGCAACCAAAAGAATCATGAGAAGAACTGAGCAAAAGGTAGGGGCTGAAGGGATGGCCAGTACTATGATAACCAACAAAGCTGTGATGGTCGGAAGAGATAAAGATCCCAAGTTTGTCATAAGGGCGGGAAGAGCAGCAATAGACGCTACGGAGGACAATGTAGATTAAATGATGAAAGATATAGAATCAACCAAGAAAACCTCCGCTCAGCTGAGGGACACCTTGAGAACGGAGAGAGAGGAGAGCAACAGATTAAAAAGAAAATACGAGCATGCACTCAAAGAGGTGGAGGTCACGAAGCATGAAATTCATGCTATCCAGCAGGAAGCACAAGCGAAAGAAACTACACAAGAAGCTTTAAGTAAAGCACATCAAGAAATTTAGGACTTAAAGAGCGAAAGGGAACAAATGAAAACAAAGATAGAAGAGCTGACGGAGCAGCAGAAGGACATCTATGAATTCAATACCTTATATGTTAGAGATCTGCAGGAGCAGTTGAAGGAAGCCAAGGAGCAGCAGGTAGATCTGCAGCCCGTCAAAGATCACATCCTGGCTCAAAAGGCAAGGATGCTGCAACTGCAAACGGCCTTGGAAGAAGAAAGGTGTCAAATCTTGCAGATTGATGGCAGGCTGGATGAAATATTAAATACAGCATCTTATTTCGTGGACAGATCACAAGACATCCTGGAGGTGCTGACTTCAAGGATAACCAGAGTAGAAGATGATCAAGAAGCCCCAGCTGAGCTACCAGTTAAAGATAAGCAGGCTTTGAAGCGGGATCACGATCTGATCGAGTTTGCTGTTATTACTGCAGAGGACTTTCAGAAGACAGTGAAGAAAACGAAGGGAGCATGTACAGAGTTCTTTAGAAGAGCCCTTGTCACCTATAATCGCTGTAAAGTGGAGGCTGAACATAGGCTACACGAATTCCCTGATCATGATACAATTATAGGGATGTTGCAGACAAGGCAGCATGAGGATGAAGCCAAGATCCAATGTATCAGAGCCCTTGATGAGCCGATCCTGAAAAATCAAATTGGACATGCAGCCATTAGTATTCAGCTATTGGAGGAATAGGTGCACCTGAACAAGGCCAGAATAGAAACTATTCGGAACTAGGTAGATAAGTTCGAGCTGAATATACAATTTCTAGAACCCCACTCGTTTGAAGGACTCGCCAAGGAGGCAGTAGCATGGAGGAAATTTTTGGAAGACCAAGTGGGCCCCTCCAAGTGAGAAGGACTTGTCAAACTTTGTATGATGTAATATTTTGTAAAGGGTTGAGAGAAATTGAAGCGTTGGGGAGCCCAAAGGTCACTTTGGGAAACCCAAGCAATTTTTGTTTTTTGTATAAAACTAGGGAAGAGAGACAAAGAGGTGGATTTTTCCCAGTAACACTGGATGACCTATTGTAAAGAAGAACTATTTCCTTTTTGCAATAAAGAATTGTAGTTTGCCTGTTGGAGAAAGTGCTGTGGGATTTTCCAAATGGTGTGAAATGGATGGCAGGAAAATGAACTATTTTGTTTTTTCAGCATATGTCCATGAATTGTGAGATCGTTCTAACTCTATGACTTATGTCTTGTTAAATGATTTCCGGTTTATTTTGTGGAAAATTCACTTTTAGTAATGCTGGTGCTTCACATAACAGTTAGCTATCTGATTGTTGGAATAATTTCTCTTTCATGTGCTGTAAATACAAGTATCAGTTACCTGTGATTGTGTTTATCCTACATGAAGTTAATGCATTACTAAATAATAATTATTTTGACTCCCCGGGGATAGATAGTTAATTATCTTAGTTCATAGCTGCATATGTGGTTTATATGTTGTGAACATAAGACGAGAGGTAAGAACCTGCGCAGCACATTGTGTGGTTCCCGGCATCCTTATCACCCTGCATGGTTTAGATAGGCATATGCATTGCATATTAAGTCAAAATACAAATTCCGGTGGACCGGGCCGTAACCGGTAAACCTTTGTTGTTACTTTTACCTATGGTAGCCGGACCGTAAACTGGACGGATTCCCTATACCAAGCAGTCAGCGGGCTAGTGGGGAATGCTGATTGGGGAGAATCCCTTACTGTTGCTGCCTGCGAATTCCCAGGCCTCAACAGAACCCAGGAAGACCATGCCATCAAAAGCAGAATGAACATAAAAAGGTCCAGAAGTAGAAATACGTATTGCATGCCCAACAGGAGGAGAAACAACTCAATCCGAGTCAGTAAAAAATCGCTAAATCTATCCCAAGTCATCGTTTCCACAACAAGCGATCCCAAAAACTATCGATGTTGCATTACTATTTAACTCTAGCATGCACATCTCTCTATCTTCTCTGTTTTGTATGTATCAATCATGGTGAATAGGCTACATCTAAGTTTGTTAGGAGTTTGATTATGGTTGTAACCGATTTCTGGCCCTGTTTCGAGGTTAGTCTCAGGGGCCTTACTTCTCAAATAATTGTAAGGAAAACTTAAACCATTTCCAGTAGTATTATTTTTGGAATAAAATTGTGTTATAGATTAAGAAATTAGGCAGTGAACATTCTTGCTGTCTAGAAGAGTAAAAGTCATGAAGAATCTTTATTAACTATAAAAAATAAAAACCCAATGATTAACAACTTCATTTCTATCTCTAAAAAAATTTTAGCTTTAAAAAATAAAAACCCAGACAACTTCATTTATATCTTTAAAACTTTTTTCCAGAAATCTACTATTATGGTAAAGCTTTTAAATTTTATTTTTGTCTCTAAAAGTTATTTTCAGAATTGTGGCGTGAACAATTTCTATTCCAATATTTTCAATGTGCATAAGAATTACAACATCTCATAAGCAACATCTTCATTTAGCCTAAAAATTGATACCTATTATTTTATTGACATAGCATGAGTATTACAACATTACGAAGCCACATAACCAATACAAGTCACAAGAGTTTTGCAATAGAGCAGGAGTCACAGTCAATTAAAACCAAGCAAGGGTGTTTCAGAGCTATAATTGTATTGACATTTAAAATAGATCTTTAGACATATATCTATATACCATGAGTTAAATAGAATTGCGAAAATTTAAAGACAGTAACAGAACCTGTTTGTAAGGTTAAATACGCAGCAAATATTCAAAACATTTAAGCAGGATGAAGGAATACCTGCAAATTTAACAATTTGAGAAAACCTCTGTTGGAATCTCTCTAGTGTAAACGAAGCGCAACAAAATCAATATAAGCAAATCAAATGCAAACAGTAAGAAATAGTGATTTCCTGAAGGCTTGTTTATATGTAGAAAGCAAAGGCAGTGCAACAACAAATACGAATAATAAATATTTTGCAGATCGTCATAAGGTGAGACAAAATTAAGATACAGGCCCATGTCTAAATCAAATTAAGATGTAGGCCCATTAATAGAGCAAGAATGCATTGATAAACCTTTAGTGTGGATGAAGGGAAATGGGAAAAGTCTATTCCATCGACTGAAGAAGCAGTGAAACGAAACGATGACCAAATTGACCCCACAAACTATGAGCCTAAAGCCACAAAATCCGTTGAGAAAATCTTAGCCTAAACCCACAAAAACTATTGGACTGAAACTTTCGCAAAATTCTGGGAAACTATGCCTAATTGAGAAAAATGAACTACATTGAAGGACAGTGAAAACCTACACAAAAAAATATGCCAAGACCAGTCATTTAGGCCAACATATAGAAGTCTAGTGAAAACACGCAAGCCACCTATCAGAAAAACATGCTAAACACCAAGTGGGAAGAAGGATGCACAACTAAAAATTAATCCATCAATCCATTCATGCACAGCATTGGCTGTAACACAGAGGACACCTATGGTTTGCAAGACAGAAGTTCTGAAATCGAGATTGCAAATTCAGGGACCCAACTAAAGTGCAGTAAAAAAAAAAAAATTAATGAGCATACGTGCATGAAAAAAATGTAAGGACAATCAATCCATCATGCGCAGCAGCAATTGTAATAGGCGGCCTTGTATGTCACCCATTGAACAACACCTGTTCAGTTTTCATTCGCTAAGCCGATGTGACACATGGCGAAATGTTAGTGTCCAAAGAGACGAGAAATCTTTTGAGACTTGGTCTCCATTGTGAAACACCTTAAACGTAAATATTATATTATAATATTTTAAAATTATTATAATATAATTTTTTTAAGTCGTGAATTTTATTAAATAAAACAAAATTACATTCGTGAGTGTCTTTCAAAAGAATATCGAAGCTAAATTAGGGTAAGGTGAATTTGATTGCAAGCTCATACTACATAATAGTATGAATTTGAAATACTCGCCTTGCAGGATATGAAATGCTTGGAAAATATTTCAAAAGAAAAAACCTAATTTATTGACTTAGTTTATTTAATCTTTTTATTGGCATGATGACTAGTAAGTTGTTGAAATATTGAAATAAAGTATAAAACAAAATCATATCAAATGATAGATGCTATGAACTAATATGAAACAAGGTAGTTACGTGGTAGCAATAATTGCATATTGTCTCAACAAAATTGTAGCTACAAGGTGAAGTCAAGTATGCAATGGATAAATATAAATATAATTTCTAATGCCAAATTTATTTATTTATTTTATTTTTTATACCTAATGCCAAATTTGTATTGATGTTGTTCTCATTATTATCAGTATTATATTTGTTTATGTTTTAGAGAACGCATATAAACATATTAAATTGACAAGTGTAATGAAATAACGTTAAAGTCTAAAAAAAATGTTGAGAAAACCATTAAACCATCTAAAGTTGTTAATGAATATGAAATCTCAATTATTGATTTGTAACTTGCTTGTGTTGGTGAGTATTAAAAAAAATGCTTGTAAGATGTAAGTCCTTGTAGGTAACATTTGAATGGCATAGCTTAGATATTTTAGATTGAAAAATGAAGAATCTTATTGTATATTAGAATTAAATGATCCAAATGATTTATATCTATGATGGGGTTTTGAAGCTCTATGTTTGTTTTCAACAATTTTGAAGTAATTACTTACATGGACTCTAATTCATAAATTCTCATTTACAAATACATGTCCCATATGAAGATAGAGCATATCTTTTTGAGAAATTTGCTAGCATATGTTTGTCAAGAGTGTCCATTCCCACTGAAATTATCCCATTCCCTTTCCACATGTGTATCCGCCAATTGGACAGTGATAAGATGTTGTTTTTGTTGGAATAACATAATTAAACTGCCCCTTATCTTTTACAGGTTCTTGATGGTTATAGGTATTTGTAGATATTATTTCCATCTAGAGAGTCTATTTCATGTAACAATTTATTTTCGAGATGATGTAAGAATATATATGAAAAAACCTTTGTAGTGCAATGCATCGGTTCTACAATATTCTTGCAGTTCTGCAAATGACAATGTGGTTGTAGCAACATAGTTTTGAATGTAATATTCCTTTTCCTCTAATCATTAAAGTTGTATCAGATCTAAAGAGGAAGCAATTCATAGGCATCTATGTGAAGAAATTCTCCCCTATCCCTGTGATGAGAGATCATACTTGTGCATTTTCATGCCGACCATTGGTGATTAGTAGCAGAGGGGCGATGGTCATGGGTAGACCCAAAGAAAGGGAGCGACCAAAAGGTGACACTTACAATGTCTATTTGATGTCACGGGTAGACCCTCAAATAAGGTGTGGTAAAGATGGTTCATACCCTTGTTGATATTACTTGATTCCTCGGTACATGAGAGTGATTTCCTTGAGTTTTATGCTTAATGTTCTAAAGATACAGATTGTTTAAATTCATCTAAAGATGTCCTCGTGTATGCATATGGGGTTTTGACTATAGGGTACATGGAATATCAATCCCATAAAGAAACTTTGTCTAATATGATACTACTACTTAGTTACCAACAAATTTGTAGAAGGGGGTTCTTGGCCATAGTGTTATCCATTGAAACTTTTTATAAAGTTCAGATGAAAATATAAAAGAAGAATTTGGGGACCCGATTCTTGATTAAACAGTAAAAGTACATGTTAGTAACATGATTAAGTCATTTTTGGAGAAAAAATCAATGATTATAGAAACTCAAATCCTACATGGATTGATAAATGCAAAGTTAAAAATAAACAACAAAGCTATTGGGTTTTCAAGATGGTAAACACACAAAGACACATGATAATACATATATATGTATGTGTGTGTCTAACTGTGTGTGTGTGTGTGTGTACACACACACACACACACACACACACACACATATCGAAAACATTATCTTCATTTGGAAAACCAATATAACTCTATATCTAAGCTTCTCATAGGGAAATTACAACTGTTATTGTCACACGAGGGACATTAAGAAGTTGAATTGTGACAATGATGTAAAAATTGCTTCATGTCTCAAGAAAAACATTGTGGATGCATACTAAATTTAAGGTATGTATAGATGAAAACCATGAAGCTTCCTGGTGGGTTCTTATTTACATGAAACCCTACCAAGATAGACTTCTAGAAGGAATTACATAGGAAGTGTTAAAGTATTGGGAAACCCATTCTTTCTCTATACTAGCTTGAAAGCATTTCTTTATGACACTTATCTATAAGTATGTATGATGAGCATTTTAAACACATTATGGAGATGGTGTATTTTGAATTATTTGCTTATTCGAAAAAAAACCAAGGTGTAAATATTTTTGTTAGCATGTTTAATAAATTAAAACAATTTTATATTAGGCCCAACACAATACATGACACATGTTGTCGATACCACATTGATTTCCATCTCTATTATGACACATTCATAGATTTATACAAAAGGAACTAGAAAGATGACCCTACTCCTCCCATAGTGTGTGATTTTATTTCAATGATATTATGTAAAATGAACCTTGAAGATCTATGTTTTTATTAAAATATGTGTAGGTGGAATAATTCCCTAAATGTTGTAATATAACATTGTTTCATGGCAATTTTCCTATGGATCCCACACACCTTGGATTGTAAAATATCATGATCACATTAAGGTAAATATGAGTATGTACTATGAACCTATCCTCTTCTTCTAATGTTTCCTTTAAAAGAATTGAATTTCTTGAGGTTGATATCCCCATTCCAAAAATCATCAGTGTTGACATTTAATATAGAAGTATAAATTCAATCAGTAAATGTAGCAGAAATAAATAAGGATCATTGAATGATAACCATGCACTGAAAACACAATGACATAGAGATTTTATCTCTGGAACCCCTTCTACACAAGCGAAGAAAACCTAACAACCTTTCATATGTAAATATTCATATCAAGATACAAAGTACATCCAGATACAGTAGTAATCACATAGATAACCCCAAGAGACAAACAAGGAACTATCCAAATATAGAAAAGCCAAAAAACAATCTTCATCTTGCTTTAGTGAATTTCCTTGGTGAGAATGAGTTAGGCCTCCCTCCTACTTATACTTTTCATGTTTTCCCTTTTCACTTTTGATTGGGAATGACTTGTGCACTTAATGGGGTTGAATTGTCTTCATAAATAACAATAATTGTTTGTTTATTTATCTTCTATTGAGGGCCAACCTTGCATGAGGAAACCTCAGGACACAGCAATCACTAACACTCCCTCTTATCTATGGAGGTATCATCATGCTAGAACACATTTGGATATAATATGAGCATAATGATTTGTATTAAGCATATCTTCATCATAAGAAAGGTCTTCTCATGTCCATGTGGATACAACCAACATGACATCCTTTATGGGCTACAACCAAAAGAGTTCACTAGGGCTACAAACACTAATGAGGAATCACCACATCAAGGGATACAACCTCATGATGTCTCCAAGGGATACAATCTCATGCATTCTCAGAAGGGCTACAACCTCATGTGAGACTTTGTCAACCATGTCAATGGATACAACCACATGATGACTATAAGGGATACAACCACATATGGGCTCATAAGGGCTACAACCTCATGCAATACTTTCTTCGCATCCACATGGGCCACAACATCAAGGGACAATTGTCTACAACCCATAAGTCTCCCAATCACATGGGCTACACCTCAAGGGTTGTTGGGAACCAAGCCAATTACAAGTCATCCCAACCACATGGTATACACCCCAAGGGTTGTTGGGAACCAACCTAGTGACACATTATCCCAACCTCATGCGTTACACCCCAAGGGTTACTAGGCACAAAACGTGTGAATTATCCCAATTACATGAGATACACCTCAAGGGTTGTTGGGCACCAAACTAGTGAATTATCCCAAACATGAGTTACACCTCAAGGGTTGTTGGGAACCAACCTAGTGAATTATCCCAACCACATGAGATACACATTAAGGGTTGTTAGGAACCAACCCAATCAATTTTCCCAACCACATGAGCTACACCTCAAGGGTTTTCAGGGGCACCAATCCATTGAATTATTCCAACCACATGAGCTACACCTTAAGGGCTATTGGAAAAAATGCAGTGAATGAGTCATTCCCAGCCACAAGGGGTTCTATGCATCAATCCAGAGACTCCAACACAACTCAATCCATCAACAAGTGTATATGTACAACATATTAGTCCTTCGATATATCTTTCATAGATTAGTCTGTCAATCTATGCTTTCCCATTCCAAGGATAATTTATCAACTCAACTCAACCCATCGAGGAGTCTAATATCTCAACTCAACTTAGTTAATTGAGGAGTATTATTTTGAATGATCATCTCCCTCTCTCTCCCTCTTCAAGGAGAGTCACACCATTCTCCTTGTCTCAGGAGAGTGACTCATTGATGCTACTCCATCAACATTCCCTCTTAATGAGGAAGACATTCTCTACCACTCCAATCCTATCACGAAAGTACACAAACTTCACCCTAGGAAGAGGCTAGGTGAGAATGTCAGAAATCTAATCATGTGTAGGAATATACTCAAGTTGGACTACTAATTTTGAACCAAAGCTTCATACAACTTTGGTTATCATAGTGAATAAGGTCGGCTCTATCGTATGACCAAACAATCAGTGAGCATCTCAAAGACACACTGCTTAACTAAATCACACACACACTGCAATGTACCCATCATTTGTTGTACTTAGTGCCACATAAGTCTACTTCCTACTACAAATCATGACAAAACAATAGTCTGAAGTGTTCTTCCTAATCAAAGTACGATCCTTATCTCCTTATCTACAATATATCTAAATCCATAACTGATTGTGTCGTGCCTATATCTCAACACATGATGTGCTACAACTAATCCCTCTATGTTGGAACATCATGCTCCATATGCACTAGAGCATGCCACTACAAGCTACACTACTAGACATTATTTCTCATCCATTAGTGTCATCTCTTATCAAGTGATTCTCTTGAGATGAGATTCTCGCTCTCTCTATGTCATTGGATATCACTCTAGACTCCGTCTATGACTATTCTGCAAACTCCCTTTTTAACTCTGTATCATACTCTCCCTTTAGAGATACTCACTAGCTAGTCCATCATCCTATATAAGATGGTATCTCGAATGCCAATCTAAACAACATCTTGATCACTAGTTATTCTAGTATCTGCGCTGGTTAATCCTAGTGCACCTTATATTCCAATCGAGCTAATACATATTGTACTTCCTCAAAATGCTATTGAACTGGAGAGAACATTTGACACATGTATCATTCTAGAGTCTGTCCTCACTCAAACTCTTCTGCCTCTATTGTCTGCAACTCCTCATGATCATCAAAGGGATGAAAATCTATAGTAGAGAGAGAAACATTTGTTTGGACTCTCTTGCTCCCAACCATCAATATTCATATGTGATATAGATGGGTATAGGTGGCCACCCACCTATTCTAGTGGTTCAAAACTGTTTCTCATGTTGACAATTTTTTGGTAATTTTCTACGGTTTTTTGGGTCCTAAACTACTGGGGATGTTTTGAGGCCCTAAACGGCATTTTTTGGTGATTCAGGGGACTGAATGGTTCCCATCAACATATAATTGGCCTGAATCGAAATTTTTCAATCTCGAATAGAGCTTTCCAACTGGCTATCGAGCGCCCAAAATGAAGATCGTATGCAAAAGTTATGACCCCAAGAAGTTGATTGTTCAACTGACCACCTTGGCTCCGCAAACTTCATGACGATTCATCTCCTATGGTTAGGTTTATGGTTTTCTTCCTCTCTAAGGCTTTATGATAAAAGGCCCTTTGACCTCTTTTTGTATTCAGCTTGTCACGAGTGATCATATCCGCCACATCTCTTCTCAAAGATACGACTACCACCATTCTAGCTACTTTTGTTTTAAATTCTATTATGTTTCATTCATTTCATAAAATTCGAGTTTATTGTATCATTGTGTTTATCGCCATATATATCTGTGCATTTAAATATATATATGCTCTTTCATTTTTCAATTTCGCAGATATATCTATAGTAAGAATGTGAATCAAAACAAACAATATTTGGTATATGATTGACTTATGAATAATGATGGGCAAAAAAAATCCTTTGGATTTGAGTACATACCGAGCTGGGTAGATGAGATATAGTCATTGGAAAATGCACAGTTTTCTTAGATCCATTGATCTAGTCCTACATGTGAGCAACCCAATATCTTTCCATTGTTTCTTGTTGTTATTTTTTGGATTCGATAGGAGTAGTGGAGTGAAGATGTATGATGTTGGATGCTTTGGATCCAACAATATGGGCTACTCACCACCTTACCCTTCAGTGGACAACAAGAAGAAATTTAAAGAAACCATGCATGCTCACATTGTCTGTACTTCTCTTTTGTCATGCAACTTTTTGCATTGCATTAGAGGAATTTTGGGGTCTAAAATGGGCCTCCTAAGGAAAATAATAAAATAATAATTAAAATAATAAAATAATAGTTGAAATAATAAAATAATATTGATTAATTTTGGAGGAAGAAAGAAAAAAACTACTTTTTGTGTTCGTATTTTCGACATATCTCCCTGTGCTTTTACTCAAATTTCGATCGGGAGATCTCGTTGGATGCGGAATTTGATTCCACATCCAACGAGTACTCACACTGCATACTTTTGATGGACCCCGCTACCCCAAAAACAAGAAATACCTGAAAAATATGATGATGACATCATCATCACGTTTTTTAGGTATTTCTTGTTTTTGGGGTGGCGGGGTCCATCAAAAGTATGCAGTGTGGGTATGCGTTGGATGCGGAATCAAATTCTGCATCCAATGAGCTCTCCCGATCGAAATTTGAGTAAAAACACAATGAGATATGTCGAAAATACGAACAAAAAAAGTAGTTTTTTTTAATGACAAATATGTCAATTCAACCATTATGGTTGACTTAGTTTATTGAAATTCTATTGGTTCTTGAATTCTAACTCACAAAAACTTATTTTGGCACATTTTCTTATAAGGCCCATTTTAGACCCCAAATTTCCTCTAATGTATTTTCCCATGGTATCTTATTGTAACACTTTCATTTGTTCCTTGACAATCCATGAACTGTATGTAGATTACAAATTCATTACATTCTTTGTCTTTGGTTTGACCCGAATATCACCAGCATAAAAAACTTGACACTAGAGGAGATTCAATCTTCAATTACATTGATATTTTCTCATGGCTTGTGTGATCAGATCACCTCTTATTGTAGCCTTGGTTTCTATTTTCGTGGGTGTAGTTGGTATTTCCACTATTGGGATTCCATCACAATCGTGGCAACTGGTTTGTTCCTTTGATTACTATAGAGGAGACCAATCTCAGGGTTCCTTGGTACTTCTTAGAGTTTTCTTTATTGCATTTTTTAACCTTGTTCACCTCATGATCATTGTTTTGATGTGAGCCTGCTTTTGGCATTGGAGAAATTTTTTTTTGGTTGTTTGGGTTGTGAATTTTATTTTGCAATTTTTTAATAGGGTTTGGATCATCTAGAGAGTGTACCTAATATGTCTCAATTTTGGACTTGCGATACTCCCATTTGTAGTGATTGTTGTCCCTTCATTCCTTTATTCATTTCGAAGTTCCCATTGGTGGAGGAGATGGTAAGTGGCATGTCTTAAATACTGAGACCAATGATCTATTCCTCTTATCACCATAATTTTATAATTGAAGGTCGTTTAGCAATTTTTTTTTCAGATTTATTGTAAGGAAGTTGTTGGTAAATTTTTTTAGTTGTAACTTGTCCATGGATTCTCATTTTTTTGTGCCATTTGAAGCATTGTGAAGAGACATCTTTTCTCTTTCCAATGAGTGGTTACAAACCATCTATTTTTTCTCTCTAAGATAAATGGGTACCTAACATGAACATATTGTTGATTTCTATGTTGCATTAAGGACTGTTACTGTGCAAGCTTATCAAACCTTTCAGATCCTTCTCCTCTTTTATATTGTTTTGCATATACTTCTACAGCAGTCCTCTCAATATATTTGTCTTTCAACTTTTGATCTATGTTATGAATCATTTTCCTCTTTTTTCCCACTCTTTTCTTATATTCCTCAATCTCAACTTGATGTTTCTTGTACTCTTCTCTGAATGTCTATTCAAACTAAGCCTTTAAACACTCATTGAATTCTTCTTTGATATTCATTGCATTCATAGGTTTTGCTTCCTGACCCACCACCGTTTCTATAGGAGGTACGTTCAAAACCTCAGAATGCGTTTTCATCTCACCTTGAAGAGTCTATATGGTCTTTTCATATCCTTTAGTCAAAGCTTGAATACTTTTAATGGAATTCTCATTTTCCTTCTTATTATCATGTAAAATTATATCTACTTATTTAGAAATACCTTCAATAACTCTGCCTTTTCTTTCTACTGTATGTCTTTCTTTTTCTCCAATCTCCATAATTATTTTCTGTAACATTGCACTTTTCTGTAATAGATCAATAATTTGCATTGAAATTAAATCTACGCGAGCACCAATTCACTAACTTCAGGAACGGACTTGAATAAATATATGTTTGAGTTCATAAATTGTGACTTGTGGCATTCAAGCTCTGACCTATGGATAACTACACTCTCTGGTTGTGGAAGCACCAACTGGAAGGAGGCTCCAAACCCATGGGTTTTATTTTCTGTAACAGAAAGGATGCTACAACAACCCAATTATAGTTACCAGCTGCAGCTGGAAGGAGGATCCAACACCCTGGGTTTTATATACTTTAATAGGAAGAAGGCTACAACACCCTGATTGTATTTTCCATCACCAACTGGAAGGAGGCTATGACCCCCTACTCCTTTCCCTGTATGACCTCCCTCAAATGAAATCAGGATGTATTGAATAACTGCAATATTCCAAATACCTTATCTTTGATGAGAGTCCTCATAATCTGCATCTTTTGTAACTTGTCAATCTCCATATGGATATTTTCATCTTAATATCTGTGTCTAAACAATCAGTTGTAAAAATTTTGATGTGCAAAAATCACTATGATATGTGTCTCTTTTGTGGGTCTACGATCTAGGTCTTTATACTGAATATAGTTCCCAACTCTATTACTTTAATTGTTCTTCGGTCTACGTATTTCACTGATTAAGAGCATTGCACATCCAAAATCCAAGTATCATTTTTATCTAGCACACTTATTTATGTTCAACAACTATTGCTTTGCACACTTCGTCTCCACTGCATAAAACACTCTCTTTGGGATCAACGAGCCACTGATAGCCCAAAGAATTTTGAAGCTTGTCCAACCGAATTATCTCATAACTTCATTCTTCACAAGCTTAATTCACCACATCCATCTCTTGCTTATTTATATTCTTCTTTAATTCAAGAGATGTGTACACTTGGTGAAGTTCCGTACCCTTTAATTACGCCCCACCATTTTCAGTATTCTTCAAGTTAATATCTACATTGGCATGTTGCTTACCAAAATTCATCTTTGTGGGATTTGGTGCAAATATGCCAAGGTCCTTGTGGGACTTTTGGACATAGTTCAAAACTCATATTTTTCTTCACAAGTCTTTGTATCACATACCATTTTCTTTGTGGGACTTTTACACACAAGTTTGTTTTTAATGTTATTCATTCATAAGTCTCACACAAATGGTATTTGCGCATATATTCTATTTTCAATGTTCTTCTTTATAAATACTTGTTTGCACACTTGTGACCAATGCCATACTGGGATCTTTTGTCTTATAGGAATTCCATATTATTCCATATTTATTTCTTCAAGTGTGAGGAAGTATTTAGCATTACAACTTGTTCAAAAATCTCCTTAACGTTGTCTTTTTCCTTTAATAATGTTCATTGATCAATTCAATAATTTTGACATCAATTTAATTATTTTGACAAATACCTTTGACATAAATTTAATTTTTTGAACAATACCTTTGACATCAATGAAAATACATGTGTAATAATCTTCCCTTTTGTCATTGATATCAACATCACTTTAGATGATAACATCTGTCACAGACTCCCCCTAAAGGTGAGCTCTACTATTTTACCAATACCTTTGGAATCAATGATAATACAAGTGTAACAATATCCCCCTTTGTCATTGATGTCAACACCACTTTGGATGATAACATCTATCATAGACCCCCACTAAAGGTGAGCTCTCCTTTTGTGCATGAAAGGCTCGTTTTGCGATCATGCTCTTATTTATTTTGCACATATCTATCTTCCAACTTCTTTCATTTCCTCACTTTATTTATATAATCACCCCCCTGTCATTCTGATTCTCTCTTCATAACCCCCTTTGACATCATTGGAAAAGGGGCTCCTCTTATTTATTGACTCCCCCTACCTTTGTGCTCATTTTCTCCTGTTTTTCTTGCTTCTAGTGTTCCAGGTCATAGATAATCCATTTTTTCATTAGATACATGAATCTAATTCAGATTATCTTATCATCGCATCATCTACATCTTATTTAATGCATCATGTGAGTGATCTTATCTCTAATTTGAAACACGAGGGCCTTTTAAGAGTGTCAATAAATTACCTTTGTTTTGCACCTATTTCCAATCGTCTGCATGCATGGTTAGAGTCGATATAACCAATACCTTATTTACGTGTTGTATTCATACCAGAATATTTATTTCAACATCATTCTTCCAAATCACCTTTTTGTCCTTCGTCGAACGATGCGTTAAATTTTGACATCGTGATGATCTCCCTTGGATTGCACAATACATGAATTCATCAACTTCGATGTCCCTTTAATTTATGTATTATCACATAATAATTATCTCCCAATTCCATAAGTTGGCATTGTTTTCACTCATCTCACCACACTGGAAAATACCCTATCAATCTTTTCTCTAGCATTTGTTTCTTGAGTTGTCATTCTTCATCTCCCATTTGTTGGCATGTCTTTCTTCCAGGGATTAAAATATTCTATTGGAAACCTTTGTTTGGAAGTCCAATCACAACAAGAGTATTTGGGATAGATGTGGGTGGACATGGTTGCTTGGAAAAACCAGGTACAAGAATCCAACTTTATGCCATGGTTCCATCAATATCAGTTTAACTGGAGCACTTCTGAAATGATGTCTAACTTGAGTAGGTGAGTTGATTTTTTGTAATAGTAACAACAACAAATATTCAACCTTCTGAATCAAATTAGGGCTAAGCATGCTTCCTACAACTCATCTTCTACTACATTAGAAATTATTCCTTTTTTGTAGTCACCAGAGTCTATAGAGATGAATCTAATGGATTTGTCTTGAACCTTTCACCAATACCTACCAGCCAAGTTGAATAAGTCGATCTCAAACCGTGTCTATGACTCATCCTTGTATTCTATCAACTTCAATTTTGTCCATGGAGAATTGAATCCTCTTCGATTTTGTTTGGCTTCATATCTCTGTTTTATTACCAATATGTGGCTTGATGTACTACAAGATTCAAAGCTCCAAATTTTGTAATCACACTATGAATATAATACAAATTTTTATTTTGTGCAATCATTGTGTAATATGTGTACATGTGTCTCCTTATAAATTTACATGCATGACAATCCATACTTTTGATAACAATTGCTACACATAATTAAAATTCTTCAAATGAAACCAATGCAAACCAACTTACTACTTTAATCCTTGAGTTTCTAATGTATTTGTTTGGAATTAAAGATCATGCATAACCCCTTTAGGGTAGCAATGTAGGCAGCAATTTCTTGTTGTTGGAAATGTATTGTCGTTATTTTCATCATTTGCTTACTCTTGACACACCTTCCTTACCCATATCTTCTTATACACAACTAGAGGAATTTTATTCACAGTGTTTACATCTCTCGTGCGTTCTTGAGATACATTTTTCATCCATGTCTTCTAGCGCACAATCAACCTCTATTTATGTGGCATATGCTCTTCCACAATCTTGTGCTTGATAGGTCTCTTTTGCTACTCTAATTTCATGAAACATTGTGAATCCTTGTACCCATATTCATCACACACATGGAATCTAATGGTGTGGCAATATTTCGCTATATGTCTAACATGATTACATCTCCAACATTTTACATAGCTTAAGTTATTTTTATACCTAAAGGAGATAGTTTACATAGGTTTCTTATGTTTTTCATCTATTTTGCGAAGCATAACATGTTGGTTAGAACTAAGTTCTCCTTTGTTGCACATGTCATCACTTTCCTTTGTATAACCAATGCTTTTTTTGTCCTCTGGATACCTTTGGTAGCTCAATATTTCATTGAGGATTGATGATTTGTTGTTAAAATTGATATGAGTATCTATGTCAATGCACGTTTTATTTTTTCCTTGTATTGCACAATCTATCTCAGCTTTTAAGCTTGAAATATTTGAATATTTAAGCACAATTGTTTTTGTAAGATCTCATTCATTGATTCTGGCTCCTTCCAATATTTTTCAAGTGCACACTTGTTTTCTTCTAGTTCCTTGATTATTTCCTTTGTGCAAAACAACTACTCTTCTTTAACCTTCATTTGTTTCTCCAATGCTTCATGCAGATCCTTAATTTGCTTGATCTACTCCTTTTCCTTTTCTAGTTGTTCTTTTAGAGCTTTATTTCATTTTCCAGATTTCTTCAAATCTTCCAGTGCATTAATCCGTTCGTCTTCCTAGTTGACTTCGATATTGTCCTCATATTTTGATTTTGGGCTTTGTTCAGTGCTGCTAAACTTTTCCCTCCCTTCGAACTTCGACAATGGTAGTGTGATTTCATTAGATGAATTTTTATTTTGAATATTCTTCTCCAACTTGGAATATTCTTTTGTGCTACTCGACTTTTTCTTTTCTTCAAATTTTGGAGAGGGAAATTGAATTCCAAGGTAGGTCCATTTCTTTGTCATTTTTTATGTACTAGTTGGATCTACTTTAGCCGATGACTTTCGTCCTGTTGAGTTTTCATATTCAAATAGGGTCGTGAACAATACATCCCTTGGGATATCACTATTATCTTCTTCCTCTATATAAATACTTTTCTTTTTCCTTTGAAATTTATTTTTGTCCATATCTATGTTCTCTTGATGCTTACTTCTTCGTTCTTGATAGTCTGACTTTTCTTCTCTTTCACTATCAAGGTAGTTATTGAGGTCGCAAGAACACAACGGGTTTACATTGATACAAAGAGAAATGAAAGTTGAAATGAAAGTTGTACATTGTGTGAAGCAAGTGAAGGGAATGTTAAGTTAAACTTGATTCCAGTAATTTGTACTTTCCTGAGTGGGATTTCAAGATGCTTGAGCATGAGGAGTTGGGCATGAGAATGGGAGGATAAGGTGAGGAGAAGGCGATGATGCTAAGGACTAAATTTGGATTATGGTGCATTCAATACGACTATAGAGATCAACCATGTATGGGTAGGGTTGTTCAAATGTTGGAAGGAAATGGAGACTGTGTGGGCCAGCCTCCCTTTCCCTTTAATTCCTTCTCATTTGCACTTGAAATACTAAAAAAAAACTTCTTTCGCTGAAATTAAGTTGTAGATTTCTATGTTGGAATAGGAGTGTCCAAACTGTCTAGACAATCAATTGGTAGGTGACTGGGTAATGAAAGATTCCCCATTATGGTTTCTTTTCCATATGTTAACACTAAAAAGTGTTCACCTAGCTCCCCATGGTCTAAACCACATACATACATCATATTCCCACCATATTTCCCTTATGTTTGACCTTCACAATTGTATTTCCACAAAAAATGGCCCAACACATCATTATTCATTCCCACAAATGAAGGGATGATGAGAATTTATTATGGTTTACCCTCACTCTCTCCCTAAAAGGGTTAAAAAACCCTAAAAAGGGGTAAAACCCTAAAAGGGAGAAAGGGTAAAAAATTCATAGATAAATACCATGGGTCATCGCCTTGAGTCAAAAAACCCTAGGACCATACTATAAATACATTGTGAAGGGCTCTACCAAAACACATTTTCATTCACTTGTGGTTACGTTGTGCCATTTTGCACTCAGATATACCACATACTTCTGTGCCATTATTCCCGTTGTCATGCCATTTTCCACGGTGTACGTTGAAATATCTCTGTACCCACTTTGGATCCATCCCCCATTTGACAACTTTCCATGGAGAATACTAGAGAACCAACCCATGGAGCTTCGGAACCACTTCCAAGGACGGTTACGGAGGCCCATCTTGCAGAAAAAAATGTATTTTGTTTTTATTTTATGCAGTACTTATTTTATATATGAAAAAATCCCTAAAAAATATTTGTTATCATTGTTTATATTTTTGTTTAGTTTCTTATTATTCCACTAAACTCTTCCTTATGCTCTGGACGAGCTAAGGTTGGTGCATCTGCACATAATAGGGGAGAAATCCTCATTATAGTTTTGGTGACTGCACTCCGTCGATCCATACAGATCTTTGTTTTTGCAGGTTTTCTATTGGTTTGTCCTCATTTTTTTTCCCTCAGTTGTCACAGATCAGACCCCCTCGCAGCCGATCTAAACCATTACTGCATCAGTTCCTGCCCCTTAGGCCCTAGCCGGCTCTATTTTTTCAAAAACAAAATGGCTCGAACCAAGTCTCTCTTATCCGACTGGAATCCACGACCCAAACGCTCCTTTCTTCCAGATAAGCATGAACTAGGTCACGCCTTTAGCCCCGATAAGAGTAACCTGGCTTAAAAACCCAGTTCGCTCCTATCCTGAGTTTCGGAGCGACCCGAGTCGTTACTATGACTATGTTTCGAGCGACCTTGGAGTGCTTAACCCTCTATTTTGATTGACCCGAGTCCATCAACTATTTGTTTTCCCAAATCACGACTAGTTCTCTTTTCCATGTGACCCCGATCACACTTGTTCCACTGATAGGTGTGACCTGCAATATTTCAGTCTTTTTTTGTGTCTCACATTCCTGTTTCAGACACCCTATTTGTCCCAAACCCTATTTTGACCTATTTTCTATCTAGATCTTATCTTTTTACAACTCCTTGGTATGTTTTGAGATCCCACTTACTTGGTTTATGAGCCGTCCTAGTTGAGCTTCGTGGTTGAGACCCCATCCATGTTTCCTACGTTTGATTAGTTCCTCTCAATCCTCATTTGTTTCAAGTACATTTTATTTCTGGAAGAAAATTTTATTTTGCAGCATATTTATTGTTCTTTACTGCATTATATTTGCATCCCGACAGTGTGGAACATCTTCACCATGGATTGTTGGGTTTTGCATACACATCAGTCGCACACATTTCACACCATATAAGTGAAAATCTCGGTTCATGACCCAGAGCAAGCCTTAAAATTAACTTAATACAACCAACATTGTAACCTCGCTTGAGGACAAAACAATATTGTAGCTAAGTTAGGCCTTTGGGGATAGGAATCCAAATAACACCCCTCTGTGACTTACATCTTGGGACATAGTTGTTGTCCATTAGGGGACCAAAATCCTCTTGTATTGATTGACACGATCACATCTGGTTTGTTGGGAGGCCCCCTTCTCAGCAGGAGTAAGACGCAACGAAGGGGTTTTAGAAGTTTGGGTGGAATACCGCACTCCATATTGTACCAAAGGCTAAACCTTCATAGTCCTCCTCATCCATGCCAGCACATAATGGGTGTCGAGGGCCAAAGGGCTGAAGCGTCAGTAAACCGAAAGGATGTGTCATGAACGAGGTATCCTACTGGCCATTCTTCCAGGGATCGTTTACCCAGAGGTCCTTCTTGGTAGTGGTATTCTCTTATCCTATATTGTTCTTCCATTTTGTATTTTTTGACTAGGATTCATCAACTTGTTGAGGATACAATTTGTGAGGGGATTCCAGCTTGTAGTTAGGATCTTTCTTGCACTCATACCCCATAGGTTAGTGAGTCATTTTTATTTCATAGGTAGTGCTTCTTATTGTATTTTTGGCCACCTTGTTGTAGACTCACCTTTCTATGACCCACTATCACATTTTGTCTTTATAGATTGTTGTTAGCTTGTGCACCACCATTTCATACACTCTCCTTCTACACACTTGATTGTATTTGGGTTTTTGAGCATGTGAGTGATACTCTTGAGTTTTCATTCATTACACAACACTCCATATAATCATCATAGCTCCACCACGCTACTCACATAGGATTAGGGAGCACATCCCGCAGTTTGGTTCTTTGAACCATCACCATCGGAGCCATATTTGAGGTCACTCACCACCTTCAGAGCCACACATGATGTCTGAGTCTGATTTGGATTCATATCAGCCTGAACCCACCTTTTTCACTGCTCCATCTATCCCTATGGATAGTGTGTATCTTGATCCCTTTCAAGGGGGGATTTTTAGTAGTGGGCTCACGTCCATTCCACCTATCATCACAGGTATCCCTTCCAATGGGTCTACAAGCCCTAGTCCTAGTGGGGCCCTTATCACCACACACATTGTTGTTGGTTCACTACCCACTAATGGTGGTCCCATTCTAGCCACCGTGGTCACTACCATTCCACATTTATACCTAAGGTAAGTGGCCCTTTCACGTATATTTCGACTATTCCTACCATACCAATGAATTTTCCTGTCATCAAAATTCAACCTGATCCACCCCTACTTATGCATGGGAATTACATTCCTACTTCCACTAGCACCACTGTTGGTCCTTCCTGAGCCTCTCTCGGTTATAGTCTCCCTTTTATGGCTAGTCTCAACTTGCCTAATTTGACACGGTTAACCAATGACCCCATTCATCACCACCCACAATGGCCTCCTATGCCTACCAAGCTTCCCTCAAACATCCCTAAGTTTGAGGGAAAGGCAAGAGAGGACCCTCAAAATCACATCATGTCATTCCACCTATGGTGTTAATCTAACAACATTGTGGATGATTTTGTTTGATTGAGGTTGTTCCAGCACACACTCACGGGTGCTATGACCAAGTGGGATATCTAATTGCCTCATGCTACTTACCCTAACTTCTCCTTGATCTCTTCAATGTTCCTTCAGTATCTCCAGTTACCCATTCGTTATGACAAGGGGGTGGAGATCCTACTATCCTGTTGCCATAATACAACTACCCATATCACGGATCATATCCATGAGTGGTGTCTTCATCATAGCTTGTGTAAGATCCAGTTAGATGAAAGGATCTTCCTAGATTGGTTCCTCGAAACCTTACTCCCTCCCTTAGCCAAGGACGTTGCATCTGAATGCCCGTAAACCAAAGAGGAAGCTATCCTTAAGGCTCAGTAGTTTGATCTGATATAGGCCCAATTTGGATATTTGTATGTCATTATACCTGATGTTCCCCATGTAGGCACCTCACACTGAGATACGTCAATGGAATCTCATGTTTCTAATGGAGTTATCATCTCTATTACCTATAACCCTTAGTTTTGCTCAACCTCTCCTATGATGCCACCCCATCCTAGTAACACCCATAGTATTTCCCAACCTAGTTACAACCTTAATTACTTAGATGTGATGACTCAATCCAGAGCTACTTCCTCCTATGCACCTCATAGTTACTCCCTTGATTAGTCATGCATAACGGCTCAATCTGGAGCCACCCCTTCCTATGCTCCTTCCACACCAACTCCTCACATTCATGGACTGACTTGTTTGACACACTCATGTTCTGGCCAAACGGTCGGATTTGCATCCCCACTAGCTCCTTCGATCTATTATGCACCACCTATGCAACCCACTCCAGCTCTAATCCTGAATCCTCCTGTTTCTACAGGACAGTTCTATGCACAGCAAAACCTCCCTAACCAACCCACCCCCAATAACCAACACGGGTAGGGAAAGAACAAGAGAGGTAGGAATTAGGGAAAAAACCAGCCTCAAGGAGGTGGCCAGTAGGGAAATCCTTCGAACAATAATGGCGTCGATTCTCCTGCATAGAATCCCTAGCATCTCGGTCGACCTGGGAAGAACCCACAGTTACGAACTAACCATTCGTGTTTTATCTATAACACTTACAACCACTACACTCATCAATGTCCTCAGTTGACTCGTGTCCAACAACTACTTCAAAATGATAGTCAATGTGATCCCAATGCAGCTGCTCCGAATCCACCAAACCCAGGACCACAAGATCCCCCTCCTATGGTGGTCCAAAACCCCCTACCACACCAAGGAATGGTTGCAAGACAACCCTTGGCCCCACAAGTTTCTGAAACCATTAGTGCGGCCCAACCTGCTGAGGCTAGCGTCTATCACCTTATGACATTATCGTCTGAAGTCAACCTCCAGACTCGATGAAACTAGTATAGATCCACCAAAGAAACCATTGCCCCATCAGGAAAATCTACCCCTACCACTCCTAACATGTCTATGCACTTACCGAGACACACCACAGATGGGGCGACCAGGGTCCCACGATTCCCTATGCGTTAATGTTATAGCTGATTTTACCACACATGGTGGATCACACATTTATGGCCTTCCCTATCCCTCTGCAAACTATTTGGACCCCATGGACCATTTTTGTACCTTTTATGTTTCCAATATCATCCCTAAAAACATGCATTATTTTCCATATGCAACTTTTAAACCTATTCTTGTGTATATACACGGATATGACCCTCAAACCCGCGTACATCGGGATGTGTGCAAAAGGCCAAATAGTTTTGTATTTTTCCTTGATGTGGATCTGAGTCACTTGTCTCTTGGCCTTCCATATGCCTTGAGATCGCTCAAATTTTACCTTCCATTACCCCATTGAAGCACTATATAAGGAACCCTTTGGATACATTGAAAGGAGAGGAATTGAAGAGTAAGAAAACTATAGTCCATTATAGCTAGAGCTTATACTTGAGTCTGCATCCCTTTGTCCCTTGGAGAACTTTGTGTTCTTCCCAAGATTTCCTTTTCTTGTGAGCTTGCTATCGAGAGATGGAGGATTGAAGTGGTGGAGGCCCAGGTGGAGGACTCAGTTTCTCCGGTTCACAGACGTGCCGACAGAGGTTGTCACCATTGTAATCTCTTATTTATATTAATAGAAATATCTTTTCCTGTCCAATAATGCGTATTTAAATGAATATTGAATCCTTGGATGCTTTTAAATGCTTATATGTTATTGATTATATATGCTAGAGTAGGTCTAACACCATTATATAGCATGCTTGTCTTATTTGTTGAATGTCAAGAGAGCAAATTGCTAATACAAGCGAGAGTGGAAAAGCCCAACGGGGATCTACATCAACCATCCAAAATACGGTATGTTTCGAGATCCTTTAGTTTTAGATGTTTTGTTTCTCTTGCATATGGGAAAGGATTGATTTTTGTGGTTACTCTGTCTTTTGTGGTACCCCAAGCTATAGGATTTTTTCTCCGTAACAGATTGGCGACCATACTGGGGAGTTCCAAGTCATTTCCTTTGGGGGTTTTATCGACATTCAATGTTCTTGAATTGCTTTGATTTCTCTATTTGTGAGTCGGATCTGGTGGCATGTTTGCCTAGTAGTTTTTGATAGGAGTAAATTTTGTCTCAACTTGTCTGTTTACCTTCTTTTTTATCTCTTTTTCTTCATGTATGCGAGTTTTGTCTTCACAATCGCATGTACACATGGTTTTTACTGGGATATCCACGTATATATGTGGGTTTCTGCACACAGTCACGTATGCCCTAATTTATTTCTTTTTGGGGAAGATTAAGTGTTGTTGGGTTAGTTTGAATAATTGCTAAGTCTTCTTGGATGCTTCTGGAGTCTGTATACACCTCTATTTCTAACCAGAGACGCCTTTTAGTTTGAATTGTTTGAAAATGTTCTTGTCATTTCATTTTCTATTTTTTGTTTTGGGATTAGTGCATTAGGTCTCTTTTACCTTAGTGCTTTGCTTGGGCATTGTCTTATATTGCTTGCAGAGTCTGGGGGTTGTAGATTCATACTTTTGCTTTTTATCTCATTTTAATTCAGAAAATACAAAAACATTTTTTTTTTGCATCATTATGCATTGTTGCATTTTGCATTTTGTAAAGTTACTTGCATTAGGTTTGCTTGGGAAGTATTAGTCAGATTTTCATATAGGAATTATTGCGTATTCTTTTGAAGGAAAATTTTGCACTTCACGTAGTAGCATACCCTGTTTTTCATTCGACACAATGCATTTGCATTGATTGTTAGGTGTGCATTTTACTTCTTGTTGTGTCATAACATCATTAGTTGCACGACCATTTTCCTTTTTAAGTAATAAGCCAATTAAAATCAACGCATAATAAAATGAATTACACTCTTTACTTTTATAGGGTGCACCAACAAGCTTAGGTTTTAGGGTGTTGGAATAGTTCATTGTGAGTAAATTCTCCAAGATCACTAAACGAAACATTTATGTGTCTTTCCAGGTGAGAGTGTGAAATTCCTTTATATAATTAGTGTTTCTCAGGATCCTCCTCTTACAAGGGAGTCAAGCACGAGGCAGTGTGAGCGGTTATTGATTGGGATGACCCTTGGTAATAAATAAGTAGCATCGGAGATATTTCCAGGATTGTATTCATATTTGGGGGCTCTTTTGATAGTTTCGGGATTTGCTATCCTGCCCATATGGTCAATCCTGCCTATGACTATCCACCTGAGCATTGATTATATTGAGGTGACTTTAGTTGTCTTACCAAGTTTATCGAGGGGGTACTTTGCAGAGATTATTCTGCAGGTGTCCTGGCCAGGTAGGGGTCGAACAGCACAGTTGCTATATGCATTGAAGCTGAGGGCCACTATAATTGGTTACGAACCTTCGCTTGTTGTGTATGGGAGTCTCAAGCCTCTCCTAGGTGAGACATACCTACTTCATTTGGGAGCTCACATATCCTACCCTTGTTTTCTTGTGATTTGGCTTTACATTTTATAGGTGTATGCTCTATGCATGCTAGTTTGCCTAGGGTTTGCGTAATTAGATAGAGTCTTTCTCATTTTTTGAGTCATTGTGTATTTGGGCGCGCCACTTTGCCATTCTTGTCGTTTAGTAGGATTTCTTCCTTCCACGTCTCCTCCTCCTTTAGGAGAGAGAAACAGACAGTCCGGACGAACTACTTCTCACATTGATTCACACAGGATGGGAGATCATGAGGATGAGATTCCTGAGATGTCTTCTCCACCTCACGAGGTTGGGGATGTAGATTCTACTCCTATATATGATCCTTCACCAAAGATACCTTCACATTCTGGTTATGATCCCTCACTCACAGGTTGTTGGTATTGGTTACCAAGTGACGAGACTCATCATGAACCCATACGCACTAGTTATATTTGTTATGGAATGCCTGATATCCCTGCACACGATATGGCACATCTTGCGGAGTTAGAAATTGAACCTAGCACTATGCCTGGGGGCACTCCTATTCCTTTCCATGTGGAGAGATTTGGGAGCACTAGTCACATTGCACCTTCCATCCTGGTGGTGGAAGATACCTCACATGTTCATCCTAGACCTAGCGTGAGTAGTCATATGTGGATACCAGAACCAAGACGAGTGACCATAGGAACCACCACTTACATCCCTTCACATGTCCCTTCATCCTCAAACCCTACTCCTTCGAATGCATTTTTGACAACCCTTACTCCCCCTCATTCACATGGTCCTTCAGGCCAGAATATTGCTACTAGCCATGTTCGTACTGCAACTGCTCACACGGTAGTATCTCAGAGTCAAGTACCTCCTATTGTCTTGGGAGGTCATATTCCTATTTCTAGATCGTCTCACGGTCCATCGCAAGGAGTTCCCCATATCCCTAATTATGGAGCTTCTCATGGGACATCCTATGGGACACCTTATGGAGCTTCTCATGGACAATCTTATGGGTCGTAGTATGGACATAACTATCAACCCTATGGGTACTGGTATCAACAACCTGCTTACTCTTCTAATTATGGCTTTGTAGCACCACATAGTCAAGGAACACCACATCATAATGCTTCCATGCATCCCTACACGGGTCAAATGGGAGGAGGATATTATGGCCAAGGCCATGGTATTTATAGTAATCAACCTTATATGAACCAAAACTACCAGGGAGCGTGGCATAGACCGGCTTAACCTAGGCTCCCTTTCCTCACAATGTTGAACTTACCCAACTTATCGAGACTTATGAAGGATCTGATATCTCATGACTTGACCTGGCCGGCCGTCCCTAAGAAGCTTCCCTTGGACATTCCCAAGTTTGAGGGAAAAGCAGGAGAAGATCCTAGTGAATATGTCACTACTTTTCACCTTTGGTGCTCTTCCAATTCCTTACATGATGACTCAATCTGTTTAAGGCTATTTCAATGCACCCTCACCGACCCTAGAATGAAATGGTATATAGAGTTACCAAGGAGGGTATTTGTTTTGTTCGATGACCTTGCCATGACTTTTCTCAATCACTTTCAGCTACACCCATTCTTTACGACGTTGGTACAGAACTCTTGTTGACATTTCAACAAGACAAAGCCACACATATCTTGGATCATATTCAAGAGTGGCATAGACGGAAGAGGTTGATTAAAGCCTTTATAACACTGGAATTTATCCTTGAGTGGTTCCTCAAGTCATTGTTACCTTACATCGTGAAGGATGTTTCCACATTAGGAGTCCAAAACGAGGAACAAGTAATCTTTAGGGCACAAGAGTTGGATTTGATCTACGCTCAATCCGGACTTTTGTATGAGATTATACCTAATGCTCCACATTCTAGTTTCGATCCCAAGATCAATCCTGGACCACATCCCAATGGCATTGTGGGTTGTACAAGTGCTAAACCCACAGATTCAGTTGTGAAACAAGTGAGCCAATTGTCTATTAATCAATATGATTCAGGACAAGCCACGACTTTGTCTCAACCCACCCAAATGGCGAGTGTACTTTTCGTGTAAAAATAATCGTAAGGGTGGGAAGGAATAAGAAAAATGGTAAAAATAATCGTAAGGGTGGGAACAAGAATTAAAATGCTAATTTTAATGACAAGAACGCCCGCAATGCTGGGGGGGACAAGCAGTCTAAACGTAAGGTTAATTTTCCATGCAAATTGTGTAAGGAGTACCACCTCACTCACTTGTTCCCTCATATGGTAGATGCCTTCAGATTCATAGCACAGGGCCCAACTGTGCTAACTAATCCTTTACCCCATAATCAAAATATGAACTCAAGGACCAATGATCCCCATTATGCATCAAGTGGAGATCAAAATCCACCGAAAGCCAATACTTGTCATGGTTGCATCAACATGGTACGTGATACTAAGGTTGTGACTCATGCGAAAGATTATGGTTCATCACAATCAGACCTTGGAAAAGAACCTACTCCGCCTGAGAGCCCTTTGCGTATCGAAAACCTTATGGTTAAACCTGAAATTGCACCTCACATTCCTAAGGGAGTCCTAAAGTGTTCGAGGCACAATCTTAATGCCCGAGCCACCCAGAACTATTCTGTTGTCGAGGATTTGGGCCAAAATCCTTGTGCGATGTCCACGCTTGAAGTACTTCAGAGTTTTCCTCCACAAAGGAAATCCTTGCTTTCTGCTCTTAGGATTAATGATGATAACTCTTCTTTCGTCATCAAATTTGAAACCATGGGACTACAACCTCACTTGCCTTACTACGTGTCTCTTTTCATTCATGTAGAGTGTCTTAATATGACTGTCAAACACACTATGATTAACGAAGGTGCTGCTACTTCTGTGATGTCTTTGTTGTGTTGGAAGGGTTTGGGTTCTCCCGAGTTGTCTCAATCTGCTACCATGTTGAATGCCTTTGATGGTAGATCATTTTGGCCGCATGGGATTCTTTCTTCTCTTAAATTCCAATTGGGAGGGAAGACTATCGCGATCGAAGTAGAGGTGGTTGATGCGCCCCTTGACTACAATCTTTTACTGTGCCGGAATTGGATATATAGTATGCTAGCCGTAGCCTCTTCTCTCTATCGAGTAGTATGCTTTCCATTTAATGGGAAGATTGTTACGATTGATCAGACATCATTCTATAATCCGAGTGTTAGTGCATCATCAGGAGCTTATATCCTGATTATCGATCATTCTTAGCCAGCAACTGGGAGTGTGGGTGTGGGTATGTATCCATCTCTTATGGAGAACTTTAGCTGTCCTGTGCCCATTCTTATGATCGGATCTAGTTTCGATGGGGCTTCATCTTCGTTGAATTTGGTGTCTTTTCGCACGACCCATATGGAATATCCTTGGATTCTTCCTTCACTGATTCCTTCGAATGGACCTGTCGAAATGGATGTGCCATTTCCTACAGCAATGATAGCATATCAAGCGAATCTTGATTGTGTTGCAGAGCCCAGTCCTTCCTCTTCGCAGACGAAGGAGGAGGAACCATGATTGCCTTGATGATTTTTTTCCATTAGATTAAGCCATTATTGAGGCCATGTCTGGGGTTGAGCCACCTTGGGAAGAGTTACATCATAGATCATATTTTCTTCCCGAGCTCAACTGTATGGAGCGTGAGGACTTTAGGGAGATTCTTAGTGAGAAGATTAGTATTCCCATGGTTCCATTGAGCTCTCCTGGTCAAATGGCTGATGGGAACATGGCGAATTTCTCACCTACTATTCCTATAAATATTTATCACGATCCTGGTAAAGTTGAGAACATCTACATTGGGGTAGATTGTTCCCCTGATGAAATCAAGGAGTATGCTAAGCTATTTAAAGAGTTTCGTGACATATTTGCTTGGTCATATGAGGAAATTCTAGGTATCGACCCTTGCATTGTCGAACATGAAATTAAGACCTATCTGAATGTGAAGCCCATTCGACAAAGTTTATGTGCGGTGAATCCTAGAAAAGCACATGCTATTAAGGCTGAGATAGAGAAGCTGTTAAAAGTTGGATTTATCTATCCCTTTCCCTTGACGGAGTGGGTTTCAAATCTCATTTTGGTTGATAAGAAGCAAGGAGCGATCCGTATATGCATTGATTTCCATGATTAAAATCATGCTTGTCCTAAGGATAATTTTCCCACACCATTTATTGATCAGATTTTGGATGAGTGTGCGGGAAGCAAGGTATTCTCCTTCATGGATGGAGTTTTCGGATATAATCAGATTTAGATCAAACCCGACGATCAACATAAAACTGCATTTATTTGTCCTTGGGGTACGTTTGCATATCAGAAGATGCCTTTTGGTCCAGCGGGATATGACCTTAAATTTTCATGATCTCAAAATGATTACTGAAGTGTATTTGGATGATCTTGCTGCTCATTCTTGTCTGAGAGTACGTCATCCATACCATTTGAGATTAGTATTCGAAAGATGTCACCATTACCAGGTTAGGTTAAATCCTCATAAGTGCATCTTTTTCATAACTGTTGGTCGCTTGCTAGGGTTCATTGTATCCAAGGAGGGTATAAGAGTCGATCCCTTAAAAATTGAGGAAATACTTCAATTGTCTCCCCCGTGTAATATTAAACATCTTCAGTGTTTACAAGGCATGGAAAATTTCTTATGGAGATTCATGGTTAATTTTGCCAATTTGACGAAAGGATTTATGCGTCTTTTAAATAAGGGAAATACTTTTTGTTGGGATGAGCGAGCCTAGGAGTCCTTTGATGCTCTTAAGCGAGCCTTAGCATCAGCCCCTTTGCTTAGTCCACCTAACTATAGCCGTGATTTTTTTATTTATGTGGCCGCGTCCATGGAGACGGTTGGTATGGTTTTGGTTCACGAGGATGAGGAGCTCCATGAGCATGTCATATATTATTTGAGTCGGAACCTTATTGATGCAGAAATCCATTATTCTCATGTGGAGAAAATTTCCTTGTCCACTGTTCATGCGATTCAGAGATTGAGACATTACATTCTCCTTCGCCAGACCTTGGTGGTAGCTCATGTCAATCCATTTCAGTTCATCCTCACTATAACGATGATTGGGGGAAAATATAATAAGTGGATTGTTATTTTGCAAGAATTTGATCTCGAATTCATTTCGGCGAAATCGAAGAAATCGTTAATCTTTGCGAAGCTCATTTCTGATTTTCCAAGTGTGGAGGAGGAGGAGGTTTATGATGATATGTTTTTCGATGAACATATTTTCCTTATCTCAACTTTGGAGCCATGGTATGGGGATATCATTGTATATTTGCAAAATTTGAAGGTCCCTACTTACCTTTCACGGGATGAGCGATGACGATTACGTCATGTATCTAAGAACTACCTTATAGTGGATAATACTTTGGACCGCTATGGGATAGATTCCATTTTGCATCGTTGCTTAACCCATGACGAGGCTGAGGTTGTACTGAATGATTTCCATGGAGGGGCGTGTGGTGGTCATTTATCTGGGCTTTCTACAGCCCAAGAAATCTTTAGAGCAGGATATTTTTGGTCGTCGATCTTCAAATATTGTGTCAATGCGGTCAAGAAGTGTCACCCTTTCCAGGTGTTTGCACGCAATATGCACTCACATCCTGCCCCGTTACATCCAATTATCACCACATCCCTTCACCACGTGGGGACTTACTTCATGGATTGCAACCTAGCTTCAGTTAGGGGGCATCATCACATTATAGTGGCTGTCGATTATTTCATGAAATGGGCAGAGGCTATGCCTCCTATTAATTCCAACGGTGAGACAGTCGCGCATTTCGTTTTCAACCAAATTATTATTCAGTTTGGCATTCCAAAAGAGCTTGTAACTCACCATGGTAGGCACTTTCAGAATAGAATGATGGAATATTTGGCTTCGAAGTTAGGTTATAAGCAGGAGCACTCCTCTTCTTATTACCCTCAGGCGAATGGACAGGTTCAAGCAGTGAATAAATCACTTAAGTCCATTCTCCAATGAACCATCGTACAAAGCAAGAGTAATTGGCATATTATGTTATATCCTACTTTGTGGGCCTATATAACCATGGTTAAGACTACCACCAATTTATATCCATATCAGCTCGTACATGGGGTGGAGTTTGTCTTGCCGGTTGAATGCGAAATCCCTTCGTTGAAGCTAGCTATAGAGATTTTACCAGACACTTCTGCATTGGAGGAACGTTTGGTCCACTTAGAGCAGCTTGATGAGCAGAGCCGGGATGGCTTAGTGGCTCTAGAAGTAAATAAACATCGCATTAAGTTCCAATATGATAAGTATGTTCATTCGAGGAGGTTTAGTGAAGGTGATTTGGTCCTTTTATGGGATCAAGCTAAAGAACCCTTGGGGGAAGGGAAGTTTAATCCCATGTGGCATGGTCCTTACGTAGTCAAACATGTGTTAGAGAAAGGTGCCTATGAGCTGGTGGATTATGAAGGGACAACCTTGGCGGAGCCTAGAAATGGGCTCTATCTTTAAAAATAATATGCATGACCTTCAGCCAGGGCTTATTATTGTATATTATTGTACAATTTTTTGGCATAGTTAGGTTTTCTTATGGTGATCGGGTTTGTTGATTAGCTTTCATTTCTTATGGCAGATGTCGATGGAATCTTCTACTTACATAGGATTTGCTGATGGTGCTAGCCGCCACACTCAAAAGTCAGCTTCTACTGCTTGGGTGATTTATAATCATATGGGTCAGGTATTGTCTTCAAGAGGCGTATGTTTATGGCCTTCTTCGAACAATGTTGCTGAATATAGTGCCGTCATCGAGTTATTATGGGATGCCATTTCACATGGTGTTCTCTCTATGGAGGTATGTCATGATTCACAGTCAGTGGTTTCACAGCTTAATGGCTTGTATCATATTAGGGATCCGACATTATTATGAAGATTCTTATATGTGAGATTGCTAGAATGGCAATTTGAGAACATAACATACATACATGTTTCAAGAATTTTTAATCAAGTTGCTAACTCATATGCTAAATATGTGTTAGATTGGAATTTGTTTCGTAGACCATAAACATATCACAAACATACATTTTTTAAATAAAATCGATCATCATAAAAGTTTTTCATTAAACATCCAAAATGTGACGTCATAATACATAAGTGTCATAATACAAAATTGGGGCTTCTGAGCCAGCAAAATATAATACACGATAGTACAAAAATGAAACACTCTTAGGTCTCTAAGCCTGTGGAGGATAAGGGGGGTTCTGATCATGGTAGCACACCACGGCTCTAGCTAGTCATCAAAATAATCGAACCCATGCCTGTGGTACACCAACCACCTAGCGTTGCATGGCCTCAGGCAAGTCCTCGACTTGCACCATGGGTACCCTGTGTGTCAAGCGTACAAAGTTTGTGTGGATGCTTTGGAGCGTCCACTCCGCATCCACACCCATGATGTCATCTCCTCTTCCCCTCCATCTATGATGAGGGAAACCATTAGGTTGTCGTGATCCAACATCTGCATACACATGATAGATTCTCACTATGTGTCGTCACACGAAAACATGCCTTTTGAGTCAATATATCAAAAAACACAAAAAAATTTAATAATTTAAAAAACGTAAAAAAAGGGTTTGGGATTCGTTACCTATGTCGCCATATGCCACTCCTAGTGGTAGGGGCATGTCTGGATCTCCCCTAAAATCTATCCCTGCATAGGGATAGTCATCGATGGCAATGATCTACCGCTGCCACCATGGAAAGAAGTCCGCTGGATAGGGGTTAGCCACCCTACCTCTGCCCAGCCTGTGCATAAAATTTTCCCAACATCGTTGGGCCAAATCTCGAACTCCATGTGGAGGAATGTCCACTCTAGGGCTTAGCCCCGGTACACGCTCAAAGAAGAACATGCTCAGTATGCTGCCAAAACTGAAGTTTCTCACCCTTCCCATCTTGCAATCACTGAGTTGTTGCTTCATGTTACTCAACAGCGCAGTGCTCCACTCGTATACTGTGGGTCTCATACACTCCACTGCATAGAACATTAATGGCCATGAGGCTTGGTGGAGTGACACTAGACCGACTATCTTGCCAAGTGCTAATAGTATGGCCTTCAATCCTCAATCTCTATAATGAGAAACATCCCATCAATGTAAAAATACTATGAGTCTGGATCCCAGTAATCTACTAGCATCTGCAGGAGTCTTGGTTTGGCCCTCAAGCTACGAAGACACCAAAACTTATACAAACCACATTCACGTAGAGCTTGTTGGGCCATTTAGTCACCTTGAACAGCCTCTTCTACATCTCTATGTGCCCTCTCCCTCCATTCTAGAACCATCCAGCACATAAAAAATGATTTTTGATCATTATTTACCTCAAAAATCCTTATGCGTAGCTGCATACGTGACTGTTTGCAAAACAGGCGCATATGTACGCGGTTCTGGGAGGTTTTTCCATGTATGGCCAACCCTATACGTGGAAAAAACCCCAATATCTACGTGGGCCGAAACGCCTACTTTGGATTGGCCTAGAAAATAAAATTGACAATGGAAACTGAAAAAAAATTCAAGAGGAGGACATGAGGAGTTACCTGGAACAAACGGTGGTGAATTTCGTCGGACGATGCTCCCGGAATTCACGTTGGAAGTTTTGAGCTCAAATGGGTAAAAATTTCAAATGATATGGAATTTTTGAATTTTTTACTATTTATAGAAATTTTTTGAATTTTTTGAAATCTTTTACCCACTTTCTATAGTTTTGGACCGTTTCTGGCCATTTTGGACCGTTTTTGACCATTTTGGACCGTTTTGGACTAATTTGATGATGTAGGAGTCCATTTTGAGTGTCGTTTTGACCGTGTTTTTGACTCATTTGTGCAAATTTCAGGTATTATGTCTAAACTGACATATAGGTTAGGTTTCACATCTGTTTGCACTTTGCATGACCTTATGACCATTTCATTATAACCTTAGGTACGAACCCATTCTATCTTGTCACGGAACCTTCTTGTTGCTTTTAGAAGTGACATGATGTGAATGGTAGAGATTGACCATACATGGGTGCCCTAGTTAGCTCCCATTTTGCATTTGGCGCTCATGCCGACATTTTTCCTTAAGAGTGTGGGAGTCCTTTGTATAGTATCGCCATGACTTTGCGTAAGAGCTTCATGCTCCTCTTGATCTTTTTGCTGGCCCTTTTTCCCCAGGACTCCCTTATGTCAAGTTGTAATTGCATTATCATGAGTTTTGCTTGCCTTATTGATCCTTATGCCAGCTTCCCTGACTTTGATTATCAGCTATATATCCCAAGCTTGTCTCATGTCTAGCCAAGCAGAGACATTTTACATATCTTTTGCAGCTTGATTCCCCAATTTTTATCGGGAGGGGACTTTCCCCAAAGTGTTGTTATCCTACACATGTGTCCTTGCATTGAGCATAGGTATGCTTCAATGCTTGGAACTAGTTTATTTTCCCCTTGACACTCGTCTTCTCCTAGTCTATAACTATAAAGCACTTTTATTCTTTTTCAAGCTTTTCAAAATATTTGAAGAAGTCCAAAAAAAAATCGGACAAGAAAGGATGTTGTCTTTGGCAGCAGTAGAGTCATGTCGCCTTCGAACAGAGCACTGTTTATCACATCTGTTGGTTGGATTAATAGTTTGACTTTAGGACCTGTACTTGTTTTTGTGAGTTTATCTCCATCGACTGGTTAAGCTTCCAGTCCCTATGGAGCCTCTATCGATGCCTCCTGTGTCGCAGAGATGTCCCTATTTTGTATATTGAGTCTATGCTACCTACATTCAGTCACCATTTGCCTTTATGCTCTTGTTCAAAGGAAGTTGAAACCTGAGTCGGCCATTCCTCAGTTCTCTTGAGTTTGCATGTCAGCCATTCCTAATTTTGTTACTGGTTCATGCACATTATGATTGAGTCCTTCCACATTATACAGCTTTGTTGAGTACCTCATGTTGGATGATGTGGGATTCCTTAATTCCCTCCTTCTAGTGGATTTCATCCCATCGACTTCAGATCATTTATTCTAGGATAGGAATCTAGATTCATTTTGAGTGCCTTGAGACTTGCAGTCATCAGTGGCAGGTTCTCTATCCATCGACAGTTTTGGGAATACATCAATGTCCCCTTATCGATGGATTCTCTCAAGTGTTAGACCTCAACACATTTTCACACTTGTTAGTTTGCACTCTAGTACCTTGATTCCCATTTTCATTATCGGTGGGTGATCTCGCGTTTATTAACGGTATACATCAATGACCGGTAATCAGACAATGGACTACTATGTTCGACCTCGACACCTCTATTCACATAGTAGGACATGTACTCATAGCATATTGTGTAGAAGACCTTCCATATTGGTGGCATTTCATATATGCTACCTCCTTGATCGTGCCAATTCTCATGAGATTTCAGCTCTCGTGACTTGATTCCAGTGTATCTTAGATATCTTCAGCCATTATGGAGATCTTGATCCATTGTATATCTTCAGCTTTCATGGAGATCATGATCCTTTGTATATCTTCATCATGGAGATTATGATCTATATATATTGTACGTGGTGATGACCACACATGTCATATTTTGTATCATGCCTATTCATGGCCATTGTACTCTTATGTATCCGGGACTGTTGTATATACTTGTGCAAAGTTTGATTATTGTATTATACTATTGGATGGATGGTTCTTCCACCTGGTTCTTTATCACTCCACTTCTAGGATGGACTTATAATGTATTTCGGATATTGTATCACCCCTTTGACCTCACACATTAGGGGGCATCTGTTACAATTGATTTTACCACGCATGGTGGATCACACATTTATGGCCTTCCCTATCCTCTACAGACTCTTTGGACCCCATGGACCATTTTTGTACCTTTGATGTTTCCAAGATCATCCCTAAAAACATGCATTATTTTCCATACACGACTTTTAAACCTATTCTTGCATATATATGTGGATATGACCCTCAAACCTGCGTACATCGAGATGTGTGCAAAAGGCCAAATAGTTTTGGAGTTTTCCTTGATGTGGATCTAAGTTAGTTGTCTCTTGTACTTCCATATGCCTTGAGATCGCTCGGATTTGACCTTCAATTACCCCATTGAATCACTACATAAGGAACCCTTTGTATACTTTGAAAGGAGAGGAATTGAAGAGCAAGAAAACTATAATCCATTGTTATCGGAGCTTATACGTGAGTCTGCATCCCTTTGTCCCTTGGAGCACTTTGTGTTCTTCCCAAGCTTTCCTTTTCTTGTGAGCTTTCTATCGAGAGATGGAGGATTGAAGTGGTGGAGGCCCAGGTGGAGGACTCAGTTTCTCCAGTTTGGAGACGTGCCGACAGAGGTTGTCACCATTGTAATCTCTGATTTATATTAATAGAAATATATTTTCCTGTCTAATAATGTGTATTTAAATGAATATTGAATCCATGGATGCTTTTAAATGCTTATATGTTATTGATTATATATGCTAGAGTAGGTCTAACACCATTAGATAGCATGCTTGTCTTGTTTGCTGAATGTTGAGAGAGCAGATTGCTAATACAAGCGAGAGTGGAAAAGCTCAACGGGGATCTACATCAACCATCTGGAATAAGGTATGTTTTGAGATCCTTTAGTGTTAGATGTTTTGATTCTCTTGCATATGGGAAAGGATTTATTTATGCGGTTAGTCTATCTGTTGTGGTACCCCAAGACATAGGAAGTTTTCTACATAATAGTCGTGTCACAAACAACGCTACTGCCAAACCTGCCCTCAACTACAGTATAGTTGACGACTTAGCCCAGTCTCCTATAACCATGTCCACTATAGAAGTGCTTGAAACTTTTCCATCACAACATAAAGCATTTTTGTTCTCACTAGGTTTTGTTGATCCCTTATATTCTAGGTTCCTCGCCTTCAACCTAGATCAAGGAGAACCCAGGATGTCATCAACCGTTGCATTCCAAGTTCCAGTCACAATTCAGAATTTGGTCATACATCGATGCATTATTGATGAGGGGGATTCCACCTGTGGTATGTCAACCTTTGTTTTTCATAAAATCAGATCCCTTAGCCTTCAACCTTCCATCACCTCTCTTTCCACCTATGATGGTCGTTCTACTCAACCCCAAGGGATTCTCATGAACGTTCATGTTGAGTTAGCTAGAAAAATGGTTTTGATTGACATTAAGGTTGTCAATTTCCAACTTTATTACAACCTTCTCGTAGGACATAGCTACATGTATGCCATGCAAGTCATGGCCTCTACCGTCTTTCGACTCCTGATGTTCCCTCATGATGAGAAAATCATTAGCATTGACCAATTGATGTACTACAATCTAAAGGGGCTTGCCATTAACAATGTGTATATTCCATCCTTATCTATTGTTGGTCAGGCTTGTTTTCCAACACTCCTATGATAGACACCCTTTTGTCCTTATCTCCTCCACCTCCTTTGACTGATGTATCATATTTATGCACTATCACATCCAGTACCATCCCGATCACATCACAACCTTAGTCACAACCCCAACCACATTCATTGAGGAATTATTGGGGTTCATTCCCAATGCACATGATTCCCTTCCTTTTTCCACCTTCTGGCATTATGAGCAAGCTTATCATGGCTACTCTCAACTTACTAAATTTTACGATGGGAATTCCTGTGTGGTACCTTGATCCACCCACCGCACCCCCGACTCCCCAGGTTGTACTAACTCCCATACAACCCATTGAGACAATGTCTCACCCGCCTCCTGGGCCACCAAAGACTACCCTTGTCTCCATGCCTTTCCCTCCTCCTCCAAAGAAGGATGGGAAAAAGGTCACCAAATCAACGACCGAACCACGTCCGACTCTGATTTGTGCTATATGCGATGTCCAAGACCATGTAACAAAAAACTGTCCAGATTTTCCTCTCTTTCGCACCCACATGGACACTATATACGATACTTATGGCACTCTAATAGTCACCATCCTGGATCCACTATTGGTCAAGAACAAGTCATTACAAACCAACCATCCTTGTGCATTTTGTGGCTTATATGGTCATTACTCTCACCATTTTCCAGACTTGATTGAGTATCGATCACTCCTTCATGACCTTCAAAAACACTCACGTGGGTCTGATGACACTTTCCTTAAGGATATCCACCCTCCATTTTATTTCTCAGATAAAACCAACACCATATACACGATCTCCAATTCCAGTAGTCCTTCCATCTCCACATTCGGGGAGGATCCCTCTGATCTATCTACGTATTGTTTCAAAAATGATGAGGAGATCCTTGAATCTATCTCAACTCCTAAGTATCCTTTGGATGATATGCATCATCAATCATTCTATATCCCTAATGAACCCGCTTCATCGTCAGACCAATACTCAGTCGAAGCCAAAGAAATCATCCATGGAAAAGTAGACTGGTTCAAGAACCCCATTCTGGCACTCGACGCTTTTGAACAGGGAAACACGTCTAACATTTCTCCAACCATCAAGATAAATATATCAACCAAACCTGAGATAGTTGAAGATATTACACTCAGAGCATCTTGCTTCCCTGAAGAAGTTGCTTCATACAAAGCACTTTTTCAGGAATTTCATGATATTTTCGCTTGGTCATATATTGAGATGTTTGGGCTTGATCCATCTATCATCAAACATCATATTGACACAAGGCCTGATCTTTTGCCTACACGCCAGAAGAAAAGACCCATTCACCTGTCAAAGGATCCTGTTGTTAAAGCCGAGGTCAAGAAACTACATAATGTAGGTTTCATATACCCCATTGCATATACCACCTGGGTTTCTAATCCTATTCCTGTCAACAAAAAACAAGGTACCATTCGTGTATGTACCACCTTCCATGACTTGAATTTGCTATGTCCCAAAGACAACTTTCCCACTCCGGTCATTGACCAAATCATTGATGCATGTGCCGGCCATGAAGTCTTTTCTTTCATGGATGGTTTTTCCATTTATAACCAAATTCAATTACGGAAAGAGGGCCAGTACAAGACTACTTTCACAACCCCTTAGGGCACATTTGTGTATCGTGTTATGTCATTTGGACTTAAAGATGTTGGAGCCACTTTTTAGTGGGCCATGATTTTCTGCTTCCATGACCCCATCCACATTATCTTGGTCTACCTATATGACCTCACAACTTGTTCTCAGAAGCATTCCTAGCATTTGGATGACTTATGACAAGTCTTCTCACGATGACGCAAATATAACGTCTACTTGAACCCTCTCAAGTGTGTGTTTTGTGTCCTCACTGAGAATTTACTTGGGTTTACCATACCCCATAAGGGGATTGCAGTGGATTTTCTAAAGGTTCAAGACATTCTGAATCTCCCCCCCCCCCCCCCCTCATGTACTTTGCACCAACTGCAGAGTCTCCAAGGCAAGGCCAATTTCCTTCACCGGAGTTTCTATCCATGAAGTCACCCACCATGAGTACCTTTTTCTCATAGTTTTTCTTCTTTGTTTTGCATTATTTTTACCATGATTCGGTGACCCCTTCTCGTCGTTTCTCCATGTCTATTCGTAGTGATTCCATTGTAGCACTCCGTCGCATCTTATGCATGTGAGCAGGTGGATATAACCCCTCTACCCTGCTCCTGCATCATTGGTAACCCACTGGAGGGTGCGGTCCCATGTCTGCACATGCTCACAATATGTTGCTCATATGATCTAGCTACCACTATGCTATCATACCATCAGATCCCCAGACCTGTCCTGGAGGTCGAGGTCTCTCTGTATATCCCAGGTAGTTCATGCTCATGCATGGATCGTCCTCTACGAGGATACGAAGCTACCACCACTATGAAAAAATATCCTAGGTGAATAAAATGACCAACTAGACTACCTCCCTCCCTACTTTCTTTGGGCATTTCCCAGAGTCACTTTGATTTGTGTGCCACCACGCGAATCACACCTTGTACGTATTGGGATGATCATGAGCCATATGCTCCATCCATACTGCATAGTTGGCCATATTTTACCGCCATCCATCATCCTGCAAGGGGTGCCCATTAGTGTTTTGCATTTAGTCCTCTCATCCATTTTCATAACATAACCTCTTTTTATATATCAGACACTTCCCCCTTGCTTGATTGATCATTACAAAGTTTCCGTTAAGCTCTTTTCTGACTCCTAAAAGAATGAAAATATTATCAAGCATGCTTGCTTCCTTTCAAGCTCATTAAAGTATTTGAAAGGGCATCTATGTGGCCTCATTTATTTCCTTTTTTAGACCGCATAGATTGTTATAAGAAGAGGACCACCCTAGTACCTTCCAGCTAGGAACATTTCCCTTTGTATCCTTTTATGCTTTCACGGAAATTGGGACCATACTTTACAAAAAGCTCATTGTGGGTTGTATTTAAGATCTTTTCCATCCCTCTCATAAAGAAAATATTGTCGAGCAAACTTAGATTCATTCATGCTCGTAAAAGTATTTTAATGACCGTCCAGTTAGTATAGGTTTAACCTTTTTCGGCATGATTTGAATACCAACAGTAAAGAAGTATCCCTTCCCCCAAAATTTCAGGAGAGCTCTCCTTTGTAAAATTTTTTACTTTTTTGAACTTAGGATACTATTAACGAAAAAGAGACCACACTGGAGGCTTCTTCCTCTTTTCAGACTCTATACGGATCCCTTCAGGTGGGCATTAGACCATGCGATTCCTAAGAAATGTTATTTTAACGACAATGTTAATGTCCCTATTGCGTCATTCCATTTTGATGTATTTGCTAGGGCTTATGCACTTGGACCTCACATAAATATTTTGACATCAAAATTTCTCGATGAAGTTATTTCCCGGTTCAACTACAAAGAAGTGGTCAAATATTGGATGGATAACACATAATTGTTCGTCTCTACACCAACTAATGCCTACCTAATTTCTTGGTTTAGGGAACCTTTTTCTTTCCTGGAATCTTTTTTTGTCGCTTATATAGGTCATCGAGTTGTAGCATGTTCCAACCAAAGTGGGTTCCTATGGCGCACCACATTTTGATTACAGATGATTCTTTCAACTAGGCACAAGTTTTATCTTTCATTTTAAAAGATGAAATTGAAAAATATCAGAAGACCATGGTCAACCGGAAGCCGAAATTTTACATGTCAAGGTTTGTGATGGATGCATTATGTGCAACTTCTCCTTTCCCAACCTTGAATTGGGATAAGAATTATCTACCTGTACACATATATTGTTATGATATGTGGGAGAACAATTTCATTCCTTGAGTCTACGAGATTTGCGACCTATTTCTCGGGTCGATGTATCACAAAATTTTCAAGGCTGGCACTTTAGCATTTTCCAAAAGTGCCAGGGCATTAATCTTAGTACATGGTGATTGGCATGTAGGAGAACATTTCTCCTATATGAGGATTTGGGGCAGCAACATTGTGCATTTTCTACCCGTAATAGTTCCTGATCATATGGTGCTACAAGAATTCACCTTTCAGACTGTTATCGATGGGTTTTTTCCCAAATTGAAAAAGCACAAGAAAACGGCGTGGCCCAAATTTCCTTTGTATCTAGACTCTCTTATACTTCAGAATTCTACGCATGCAGCCATTTTGGGTAAAGAAATTACTATTATGCATTGGGGAGAGGCACCCAAGAGGATGCATGAGCCAAAGTCTTATCTGGCAAACCTGTTTGCACATGAGCATGCTAGGTCTCAGTATGTTCATGAAAATGAGCCTGATGATTCTATGTTTAGAGCAGTTGTGCATTTTCAACAGGAAATGAGCAAGATCGAGGATCCAAAGGTAAGTCTCATCTCTAAAAAGACCAAAAGGAAACCAAGGATCTCACTCTTCATTATAGGGAAACTAAACTGAAGATAGAGAAGGACATTGAGAAGCAGAACAAGGAGAAGGAAGAAAAAGAGCAAGCAACAATCTCTGTTGCTGATCTAGCTACTCAGCTTAAGGACAAAGGTAAAGGTATCCTTGAAGTTCCTTCAAGCCCTCAGCCTTCCTCGATGGAAGACACCCTGCAAAAGGGAGTATATTTTAAGAAGAATCTTGAGAGAATCAGTTTTCAATTGCAAACTCAGACAGAAATGGCTGAGTCACATGCTAAGAAATAAAAGGACCAGTTGAGTTCTGAAGAGGTTCAATCACAAGAGGTGTAGAGAGAAGAACAGATGGACTCCCTACTGCAAATTGCTCAAAGAGAACAAGCACTAGTGAAAGTCCCTCCTATTCAATAGATAAATCCTACACTTGTGGGTGATATTGAAATTCATGATATAGACAGCGATATGGAACAAGAGGAAGGTACTTCTACTTGTCCTGTTAGTGTTTTGACATCCCTGATATCATCTATTCCTGGCCTTCAGCGGTTTGATACCATGTTGGATTCATCATTTTCCCACCAGTCTTTTACTGAAATAAAGTTTTCACCAATTCTAAAAGCTACCACTAGTATTCCCACAACACTGGTTCGCTCACCCATTCATACTTCTTCTCCTCCCCATTCACCACCTCACCCTACCCCAACATCCCCACTTTCTCAGCTTCCTCAAATAAACATTCATACCATCTCTACAACTCTTTCCTCTAAGGTTGACACACTTACACCTAATTTTTCCTCATCCCTTACAATTTCTTCTTTAATCTCACCTATGAACATCCTGCCCCTCAATACAGAAATCCCTCTTTCCCAGACACAAACTGACCCCCTAGTTACTACTCAACAACAAACCATTTCACCCCGTGAAGGAATAACAGATTTTGGAGAATATGTTGTAGCATGTATGTGAAAATACTACTGGATTAAGAAGGACAAAGCTATGACCAAAAGAGGAGCTAAGAGGACAAGAGAGGGCTCAAGAAAATAGATGCCTACCCTCAGTTAGGTTATATGGAAAGTAGACACCCCTGATATCAAGCAAGGGCCATTAGATACAACAACTGCTATAGGAGCTTTTGTAGGGGCTAATTATGACTCTGTTTCACAACTGAGTGTGACCCTTACTAATAAGGAGGAAGAACTGCAAAAGGCTAAACTGGACTTGGAAGCAGCTTAAGAAAAACATGAACAAGAGGTTAATAAGCTGAAACATGAATCTGAGAAAAAAATCAAGCAATTGTAGAAGAAGATAGAACATCTCAAACATCAGCTTGGCAATGTAGATGTTCTCGATAAACAATAAGCAGAAAAAATAGCCATCCTTAAGCAACAAGTCAAGGATGCTCAAATAGCATTAGAAGCCTCTTTTTTTTTAAGTTTGACACTAGAGGAGTTCATGAAGGTTCTCTTTAAGGTACATCAGGAATTCCGCCAGTTAATGGTCAATCTATATACCTCTTTTGATGAGATGCAGGGTTTATATAATTCGTTTAGGCAGCATTCTGAAATTTTGGAAACCCACCATGATCAAAGAAATGAAGCATCTAGGGCTTTTGAACAGGTAATAGATTGACAAATGCATATTTCAGATATACCACATGATATGCCAATTCTGGACAACCTGCAAGATAAAATGACTAAGGTTACAATTGAGACATGGAACAATATCTGTGACTCAATGGAAGCTATAATTAGAGAAGGACAATCGACTTGCGAACATAGGTGGGGAACTTCTAAGGTTTTTCTTGATTACTTGGACTTGCATCTCTTAGATCCTATTTCTTAGGCGTGTTCACCGAAACTCCACCTCGAACAAGTTGAACGACATTTCAATGCAGCTTAGGAGCAGATCCAATAGATAAAACAACTCACCATGCAAGAGATCAAGAGTTGGATTGAGATCCCTTATGCTTCGATGGATCTGATATAGGTGTACCTGAAAGAGTGGAAGAAATTTAAGAAGAGGGAGATCACCGCGAAAATCTATAAAGCAGAAATCCACTTGAGACATGCCCGTTTTCAAGAGATTGACGAGATCATGAACCTAAATGCCAAGTGGTGTTTTGTCCTTGGAAAACCTTGAAACTGTTTGGTTTTGTAATCCCACATCTTGGGAATTTAATTTTCTTGGAAAATTTGTAATATTATTTAAAGGGAGGAATTTGTCTTTGAAATCTACATAGGAGAAAGGACTATCGATATCATAACATGAAAGTTTGTGGTTTTAACAGTTTGTAAATTTTTGCATATTAATAACATTTCAGCCATTTCATATTATGTTTCATGGTTCTCCATTGAATGTTTTTAATGAATTTTAGTCTGTCTCCTAATTTATCTTGCTTACTAATTATTGGTGGTTTATTATAAATGTGTTATTTCATGTACTGATTTTTCTTTATTGAACTGACATGTGGAATCTGTATCCAATAAATGTTTTTGTTTGATATACATGATCATTAATACTGCTTGTAATTGGTTATGGATCTCTAATATTGATTTGTTAATTAATATGGTTTCTTTGACTTATTGTGTATCTTTAACGCTTTGGACATTGTTCTTTACAATTTTATTTGTTAAGTTAGCCTAAAGTAAGTTGAAAGAAGTGATCTTGATTTGCATGTTTACACATTAAATGGTTGTTTTCTTTCATCTGTTATATCCTGCAATAGTCCTATCTTGAAATTATTACTCATCGTGTTTAAGTGTCCTTAAACAGTCAGTTAAGAACCAATTATTTTTCAATCTTTTTCATTTATCCTCAAAGTAACTTTTGATTTCTGGAGTTTGAGGTTGGAAAGCAGAAGTCAGAAGTGCAGAAAAGGCTAAGGTCGAAATTTAAGTTTTTCGATTCTTGAGTTCCGCACTGAAGGGCAGAAATGCAGAAAGCAAAAGTCGGGAATACAGAAAGTTTTATTACAAAATTGTAACTTCTGGTTTTAGTGTTCCGCACTGCAGAAAGTGGAAGTTGAGAATCATGAATAAGTATGTTTAATTCGTAACTTTGTTTGCAATATTTTTTTCATTCTTAATTGTAATCATTATTTCTTCTTCATTATATCACACAATTTATAGATTAATTTTTAAATATATCATTTAATATTTAAACAGATTCTGTATTCCATATTTTTCGTATTTTTTATTAAAGTCTTGTTTAAAAATTGCAATAATTGCATTTTCTCCCTGGTTATTTTTCTTCTTCTTACAAATCGTACCAATTTAGAGGCCTATTTATAAACTAAAAATATTTATCATATATATAATGTGTTTTTTATTTTTTATATATATTAGAAATTATATGACTTTATTTTATTTAGAGAAATGAGTTAAAAATTCATTTAAAATTTAATCATTTTAAAGAATAATAATTTTTAATTTGTAAACTAAATTTTCTAGAAACAATTTTTTTTAATTATATTGGATTTATATTTTTCTTGAGCGTCGTATATGAAGTTTATAGATCCAATGATAACAATTATTTCTATTAATAAATATGAAGTTTAAATATCTAATATATCTAAATAAATTATTTCTGTTAATAAATAAAAGGTTTAAAGATCTAATATACCTAAATAGCTTGATTTGGGTATATGAAATTTAATTAAAAATCCAATAACAATTATTTATGTTAATAAATATGAAGTATAAAGATGATCTGACATCAAGATGACTGAATGCCTTTATTGTTCATCTATTTTAAAAGATTGTTTAATAAGGATTTTTCGAAAGCTAAAATTGGGAAAAAAGATAAAAAAAAATATGAGACAAATACTGTTCTGATTTCCGCATTCCACACTGCGGAAAGCGTAAGTCGAAAATACATAAAGTTTTATTATGAACTTGTAACTTCCGATTTCTGTGTTCCACACTGCAAAAAGAAGAAGTCGGGAATCATGAATAAGTATGTTTAATTTGTAACTTTGTTTGCAATAATTTTTTTCATTATTAAATGTAATCATTTTTTCTTCTTCGTTATATTACACAATTTATAGATTAATTTTTAAATATATCATTTAATATTTAAACAGATTTTGTATTCCAGATTTTCGTATTTTTTATTAAAATCTTGTTTAAAAATTGCAATAATTTCATTTTCAGCAACTGTTTCTACAAAATTACAGAATTTTTTTTTTATTTGTTCCATATAATGCCTTGGTTGTTCTTTGTTTCAAATGATTGTTTTGGAGAAATGCAAGAGAATGCTTTTGAATGCCAATTCATGCTATTGAATTGCCATTTATTTGTAGATTTTAAGCAGTGGCATTTAAAATTATCTAATTTAAAACCCAAAATTCTTATTAAATAATCTTTTAAAATAGATGAACTGCGCCCTAATGATCAAATGACGGAAGATAAGTATGGCCCTCACACGGAGTAGGGTGAGGAAATAAAGGCTCAGAGAGCAAGGACATTTCGATACTGTCATCGGGAGAGGTCGATGCACACCAAATTTCTAGTCTTCATGCCATGACCTAACTGAGGGATGATGAAGATTGAAGCCAGAGGTCACTTCTACAATTGATAGCATGACGTCGTAACAAAAAAGGGTGGTAGGGCCGGTATCTCCGCATAAGGATCAGATCCTGAACCCATGTGATCATGAGTGTTGTCATCATGCTACTTGATGATGGCATGTGTGAAGGTTTGATGGGGCTGTTGTTGAAAGTTCGACCACCTAGCTCTTTATAAGCACGACAGTCAGAGCCATTCAAAGATACAGATTTTGTAAATGTTGAAGAGAGGTGAAGAAGGCTGAAAGTTATTTGGCTGAGAATCTCGAGAGTCTTAAAAGGAGGTCTATGACAGTTTTCCTACTTGAGAAGCCTATTTGTCAAGGTATTCTATTAGCTGATGGGAACCACTCCGAAATTCTAGCATTCCTGGGCTTTCATGCTAAGAGGGCTCCAACCATTAGGGTAAATATGTTCATTACACTAGAGAATTTTTCTGACACTAGCGAGGTCGATGTAAGGATGTTCATCACATTAAAAAGACCTTCTAAGGCTGGTGAGGGCAGCGTTTTCCTAATAAAATGCAACACTCCTGCAAAAGCAGTGCCTGGAATTTCCTATCCAATGGGTATCCCACTGACGCCTTCGGACATGGTCGTTGTCTTCATAATCACAATGTGTAGTGTCCATTTCTAGGGGTGGCCGGTTGGAGTGAATGCTTGTACAGGAGGAGGGAGGATCAGAATCCCTTTTCATCATTGTCATGGACTCCACTTGCCAAATTTATCTGGGGTGATGACGAGTCCAAGGAGGTGTTGTGCCATTGTGACCTGTAGGAGGACCTTGCTCCTGGGAGAAGAGAAGCACAAGAATGACAATCCCATCAAGGAGTTGTTACTATTAAAAAATAGGTCGGTCTTCCCCAGGCCCTTGCAAATAGAAGTGTTACCAAAAAACAGATGTGTTGGGCGAGGAGACGAACATAGAAGGGACATAAACCTTCATGCAAGTTGTGAACAAAGGAAGAACATGCCATCAAACACAGAATGAACATAAAAAGGTCAAGAAGTAGAAATATGTATTGCATGCCCAACAGGAGGAGAAACAACTCAATCCAAGTCAGCAGAAAATCACTAAAGCTATCTCGAGTCATCGTTTTCACAACAAGCGAGCCTGAAAACTGTCGATGTTGCATTACTGTTTAACTCTAGTATGCACATCTCTTTATCTTCTTTATTTTGTATGTATCAATCATGGTGAATAGACTACTTCTAAGTTTGTCAGGAGTTTGATTATGGTTGTAGCTGATTTCTGGCCCTGTTTCGAGGTTAGTCTCGAGGACCTTACTTCTCAAATAATTGCAAGGAAAACTTAAACCATTTCCAGCAGTATTATTTTTGGAATAAAACTGTGTTATAGATTAAGAAATTAGGTAGTGAACATTCTAGCTATCTAGAAGAGTAAAAGTCATGAAGAATCTTTATTAACTTTAAAAAATAAAAACCCAATGATTAACAACTTCATTTCTATCTCTAAAAAAATTTTAGCTTTAAAAAATAAAAACCCAGAAAACTTCATTTATATCTCTAAAATTTTTTCCAGAAATCTACTATTATGATAAAGCTTTTAAATTTCATTTCTATCTCTAAAAGTTATTTTTAGAATTATGGCGTGAACAATTTCTATTCCAATCATTTCAATGTGCATAAGAATTACAACATCTCATAAGCAACATCTTCATTTAGCCTAAAAACTGATACCTATTATTTTATTGACATAGCATGAGTATTACAACATTATGAAGTCACATAACCAATACAAGTCACAAGAGTTTTGCAACAGAGCAGGAGTTACAGTCAATTAAAACCAAGCAAGGGTGTTTGAGTCTCATAAGGGTGTTTCAGAGCTATAATTGTATTGACTTTTAAAACACCTCTTTAGACATGTATCTATATACCATGATTTAAATAGAATTGCGGAAATTTAAAGACAGTAACAGAACCTGTTTGTAAGGTTAAATACGAGGAAAATATTCAAAACATTTAAGCAGGCTGAAGGAATACCTGCAAATTTAACAATTTGAGAAAACCTCTGTTGGAAACTCTCTAGTGTAAACGAAGCGCAACAAAATCAATATAAGCAAAGCAAATGCAAATAGTAAGAAATAGCGATTTTCTGAAGGCTTGTTTATATGTAGAAAGCAAAGGCAGTGCAACAACAAATACAGATAATAAATATTTTGCAGATCGTCATAAGGTGAGACAAAATTAAGATATATTCCCATGTCTAAATCAAATTAAGATGTAGGCCCATTAATGGAGCAAGAATGCATTGATGAACCATTAATGTGGATGAAGGGACATGGGAAAAGTGTATTCCATCGACTGAAGAAGCAGTGAAACGAAACGACGACCAAATTGACCCCACAAACTATGAGCCTAAAGCCACAAAAGCCGTCGATAAAATATTAGCCTAAACCCACAAAAACTGTTGGACTGAAACTTTGACAAAATCCTGGGGAGCTATGCCGAATTGAGAGAAATGAGTTGCATTGAAAGACAGTGAAAACTTGCACAAAAAAATATGCCAAGACCGGTCATTTAGGCCAACATATAGAAGTCTAGTGAAAACACGCAAGCCCCCTGTCACAAAAACATGCTAAACACCAAGTGGGAAGAAAGATGCGCAACTAAAAATCGATCCATCAATCCATTCATGCACAACATTGGCCGTAACACAGAGGACACCTATGGTCTGTAAGGCAGAAGTTCCAAAATCAAGATTGCAGAATTAGGGACCCAACTGAAGTGCAGTAAAAAAAATAAAAATTAATGAGCATACGTGCATGAAAAAAAATGTAAGGACAATCAATCCATCATGCGCAGCAGCAATTGTAACAGGCGGCCTTGTATGTCACCCATTCAACAACACCTGTTCAGTTTTCATTCGCTAAGCTGGCGTGACACATGGCAAAATGTTAGTGGCCAAAGAGACGAGGAATCTTTTGAGACTTGGTCTCCATTGTGAAACGCCTTCAACGTAAATATTATATTATAATATTTTAAAATTATTATAATATAAATTTTGTAAGTCATGAATTTTATTAAATAAAACAAAATTACATTCGTGAGTGTCTTTCAAAAGCATATCGAAGCTAACTTAGGGTAAGGTGAATTTGATTGCAAGCTCATACTACATAATAGTATGAATTTGAAATACTCGTGTTGCAAGATATGAAATGCTTGGAAAATATTTCAAAAGAAAAAAACTAATTTATTGACTTAGTTTATTTAATCTTTTTATTGGCATGATGACTAGTAAGTTGTTGAAATATTAAAATAAAGTATAAAACAAAATCATATCAAATGAAATAGATGATATGAACTAATATGAAACAAGGTAGTTACGTGGTAGCAATAATTGCATATTGTCTCAACAAAATTGTAGCTACAAGGTGAAGTCAAGTATGCAATGGATAAATATAAATTTAATTTTTTATGGTTATAAACCAAATTTATTTATTTATTTTATTTTTTATATCTAATTCCAAATTTGTATGGATGTTGTTCTCATTATTATCATTATTGTATTTGTTTATGTTTTAGAGAACGTATATAAACATATTAAATTGACTAGTGTAATGAAATCACATTAAAGTTAAAAAAAAATGTTGAGAAAACCATTAAACCATCTAAAGTTGTTAATGAATATGAAATCTCAATTATTGATTTATTGATTTGCAACTTGCTAGTGTTGGTGAGTATTCAATAAAAATGCTTGTAAGATGTAAGTCCTTGTAGGTAACATTTGAATGGCATAGTTTAGAGATTTTAGATTGAAAAATGAAGAATTTTATTGTATATTAGAATTAAATGATCTAAATGATTTATATCTATGATGGGTTTTTGAAGTTCTATGTTTGTTTTCAACAATTTGAAGTAATTACTTACAAGGACTCTAATTCATAAATTCTCATTTACAAATACATGTCCCATATGAAGATAGAGCATGTCTTTTTGAGAAATTTGCTAGCATATGTTTGTCAAGAGTGTCCATTCCCACCGAAATTATCCCATTCCCTTTCCACATGTGTATCAACCAATTGGACAGTGACAATATGTTGTTTTTGTTGGAATAACATAATTACACCGCCACTTATCTTTTACAGGTTCTTGATGGTTATAGGTATTTGTAGATATTATTTCCATCTAGAGAGTCTATTTCATGTAACAATTTATTTTCGAGATGATGTAAGAATATATATGAAAAAACCTTTGTAGTGCAATGCATCGGTTCTACAATATTCTTGCAGTTTTGCAAATGACAATGTGGTTGTAGCAACATAGTTTCGAATGTAATATTCCTTTTCCTCTGATCATTAAAGTTGTATCAGATCTAAAGAGGAAGCAATTCATAGGCATCTATGTGAAGAAATTCGCCCCTATCCCTGTGACGAGAGATCGCACTTGTGCATTTTCATGCCAACCATTGGTGATTAGTAGCAGAGGGGCGATGGTCATGGGTAGACCCAAAGAAAGGGAGCGAACGAAAGGTGAAGCTTACAATGTTTATTTGAGGTCACGGGTAGACTCTCAAACAAGGTGTGGTAAAGATGGTTCATACCCTTATTGATATTACTTGATTCCTGGGTACATGAGAGTGATTTCCTTGAGTTTTATGCTTAATGTTCTATAGATATAGATTGTTTAAATTCATCTAAAGATGTCCTCATGTATGCATATGGGGTTTTGAGTATAGGGTACATGGAATATCAATCCCATAAAGAAACTTTGTCTAATATGATACTACTACTTAGTTACCAACAAATTTGTAGAAGGGGGTTCTTGGCCATACTGTTATCCATTGAAACTTGTTATAAAGTTTAGATGAAAATATAAGAGAAGAATTTGGGGACCCGATTCTTGATTAAACAGTCAAAGTACATGTTAGTAACATGATTAAGTCATTTTTGGAGAAAAAATCAATGATTATAGGAACTCAAATCCTACATGGATTGATAAATGCAAAGTTAAAAATAAACAACAAAGTTATTGGGTTTTCAAGATGGTAAACACACAAATACACATGATAATACATATAAACCTGTGTGTGTGTGTCTAACTATATGTGTGTGTGTGTGTGTCGAAAATATCATCTTCATTTGGAAAACCAATATAACTTGATATCTAAGCTTCTCATAGGGAAATTACAATTGTTATTGTCACACTAGGGACACTAAGAAGTTGAATTGTGACAACGATGTCAAAATTGCTTCATGTATCAAGAAAAACATTGTGGAGGCATACTAAATTTAAGGTATGTATAGATGAAAACCATGAAGCTTCCTGTTGGGTTCTTATTTACATGAAACCCTACCAAGATAGACTTCTAGAACAAATTACATAGGAAGTGTTAAAGTTTTGGGAAACCCATTCTTTCTCTATACTAGATTGTAAGCATTTGTTTTTGACACTTATCTATAAGTATGTATGATGAGAATTTTAAACACATTATGGAGATGATGCATTTTGAATTATTTGCTTATCTAAAAAAAAAACTAAGGTGTAAATATTTATGTTAGCATGTTTGTTAAATTAAAACAATTTTATATTAGGCCCAACACAATACATGACACGTGTTGTCGATACCAGATTGATTTCCATCTCTATTATGACACATTCATAGATTTATACAAAAGGAACTGGAAAGATGACCCTGCTCCTCCCATAGTGTGTGATTTTATTTCAATGATATTATGTAGAATGAACATTGAAGATCTATTTTTTATTAAAATATGTGTAGGTGGAATAATTCCCTAAATGTTGTAATATAACATTGTTCCATGGCAATTTTCCTATGGATCCCACACACCCTGGATTGTAAAATATCATGATCACATTAAGGTAAATATGAGTATGTACTATGAACCTATCCTCTTCTTCTAATGTTTCCTTTAAAATAATTGAATTTATTGAGGTTGATATCCCCATTTCAAAAATCATGGGTGTTGACATTTAATATAGAAGTATAAATTCAATCAGTAAATGTAGCAGAAATAAGTAAGGATCATTGGATGATAACCATGCACTGAAAACACAATGACATAGAGATTTTATCTCGGGAACCCCTTCTACACAAGGAAAGAAAACCCAACAACCTTTCATATGTAAATATTCATATCAAGATACAAAGTACATCCAGATACAGTAGTAATCACATAGATAACCCCAAGAGACAAACAAGGAACTATCCAAATATAGAAAAGCCAAAAAACAATCTTCATCTTACTTTAGTGAATTTTCCTTTTTCACTTTTGATTGGGGATGACTTGTGCACTTAATGAGGTTTACTTTTCTTCATAAATAACAATACTTGTTTGTTTATTTATCTTCTTTTGAGGGCCAACCTTGCATGAGGAAACCTCAGGACGCAACAATGACTAACACTCCCTCTTATCTATGGAGGTATCATCATGCTAGAACACATTTGGATATAATATGAGCATAATGATTTGTATTGAGCATATATTCATCATAAGAAAGGTCTTCTCATGTCCATGTGGATACAACCAACATGGCGTCCTTTATGGGGTACAACCAAAAGAGTTCACTAGGGCTACAAACACTGATGAGGAATCACCACATCAAGGGATACAACCTCGTGATGTCTCCAAGGGATACAATCTCATGCATTCTCATAAGGGCTACAACCTCATGTGAGACTTTGTCAACCATGTCAATGGATACAACCACATGATGACAACAAGGGATACAACCACATATGGGTTCATAAGGGCTACAACCTCATGCAATACTTTCATCGCGTCCACATGGGCCACATCATCGAGGGACAATTTTCTACAACCCATAAGTATCCCAATAACATGGGATACACCTCAAGGGTTATTGGGAACCAACCCAATGACAAGTCATCCCAACCACATGGTATACACCCCAAGAGTTTCTAGGAACCAACCTAGTGACAAGTTATCCCAACCTCATGCGTTACACCCCAAGGGTTACTAGGCACAAAACATGTGAATTATCCCAATTACATGAGATACACCTTAAGGGTTGTTGGGCACCAAACTAGTGAATTATCCCAAACACATGAGTTACACCTCAAGGGTTGTTGGGAACCAACCTGGTGAATTATCCCAACCACATGAGATACACATTAAGGGTTGTTAGGCACCAACCCAATCAATTTTCCCAACCACATGAGCTACACCTCAAGGGTTGTCAGGGGCACCAACCCATTGATTTATTCCAACCACATGAGCTACACCTCAAGGGTTGTTGGAAAAAATGCAGTGAATGAGTCATTCCCAGCCACAAGGGGTTCTATGCATCAACCCAGAGACTCCAACACAACTCAATCCATCAACAAGTGTATATGTACAACATATTATTCCATCGATATATCTTTCATAGATTAGTCAATCGATCTACACTTTCCCATTCCAAGGTGTTGTCCGTCGATTACACACCAGCAACAGAAATATTCTAAAAGTTGTCTCCTCACTTTAGAAAGTGGGAGAGGTGTGACCTTGGGGGCAAGCACAGAGCTAGGTACTGTCACCTACTCCTAGCTCCTCCGTTTAGGCTAACTCCTAACGAAGCCAAGGGGGGTAGTCCCTAACAAATAGTTTTCTATGGCTCAATCTTTAAGTTAATTTTTAGATGTTTTAGATGCAGATGGGTGTTGTTTAGGAATTATTGTGATTTAAAATGATTAATATTAAGGGGATGATGATTAATTAAAGCAATCCACGTTGCTAATAAGAGATCACACATATAAGCAAATATTCCATACTTATAACTTAAGCATTCAAATATAATCAATTGAAATGGACCATAGACAGTTGATCAAGATATAAAATTAATCAAATATAACAAAGGACCAGTGCCTTATGGAGTCAAATAAGCGTGTGAAATAAAGTCTAGGAATTTAAGCTAGTGAGTATTAGGTTTTGCAAGTGCTCTTGGTAGATTTTAAGATTTTTTTGTTTGTGATCTTCACTTATGGTGGCTGGATGTCCTAACCGGTAATACCTTCAGTGGCTCCATTCGAAGACATGACAGACCTGTCTGGGGTCAAAGGTAAGTGTTCAATAACTTAACTACCAGTGGCCAGATTAGGTAGCCCGACGCCCACACTTGGAATTTGCCCACATGCCTCGGTATTTATCGAACAACGCCGGTGCGTTGGTTATGGGTAAAAGTTTTAGTTAAGTTCCTCTTGTGGGGTTTAGAGATCCAATGCCTTTTCTTGGTATTCCGATCGAAGATCGGTCAAAGCATACTCCGGCAAAGGGGGAAGGGGGTTAATTAATTAAAGGGATGTGAGTTGCGAATTTTATTAATTTAATTAATTAAAACTCTCCGACAGAGAGCGCTCTTGACCTTGTCTTATGACAGTGGTTCAAGAGACTTAGCTAACCTAGATGAAACTAATGTAGGGGTTATGCAAACCTAAGATGCTCTTCGATAGAGAGTGTTCTTGACTTATGTTTCTGTAAGTTCAAGAGTCTTACTTATGAGGATTAATTGATTAAACAAGCATAAGATAAAATTAGTTGATTGGACTCTCCGATAGAGAGTACTCTTGATCCACCTTATGGTGTGATTCAAGAGATTTGCACAGCTGATTTACTTAGAAAGATAAACAATTGAAAGGACTGAGTAATCAACTTAATTAAAAAGTGATGAATTGAAAATTAGTATTCTAAGATTAATAACCAAATCTAATTTAAGCATGAACAAGTAAACACAACACAATCCTCCCCAAATGGAGGAGGATGAGAGTGGGGACTTAAAAACCCCACTCAAGCACAAGATCTTTATTAAACTTTATTGCAATATGCCTTAAGGATTTTAATCCTTGAAAGGACTTTTCAAATGAAAACAAAGTAACTCTATAATTATTAAAACTTGTAAAAGGAGAGTGTTTTTTCTTTACTTGAAATTTTTCTCAAACTTTATGAAAAGGGAAAAGAAAAAGATTGAATGAAAACAAAAGAACAAGACAAAAGGAGGCTGAAATAAAATGAAGTGGAGGGGAAGAAAGCAAGAAAACGAAAGGAGGATCAAAACCAAAGAAGGGGAAAAAAGGCGCAGCCAACTATGAAGCTAAAGGAAGACAAAAATTTAAGAAAATGGGACAGCGAAAGAGAAAACAAATGGCTATCATAAAAAATGAAAAATAGGACAGCGAACAGTCAAAAGAGGGCTTTCCACAAGGAGGAAAAAGAGAGCTGTCCAAAGCATGAAAAAAGGGGTGAAAACTAGGTAAAACGAGGGCTGTCCAAAGAGAAGAAAGAGGGCTGCAAAGCTGAGTGAAAAGAGGGCAGCGATGAAGGAACGATAAGAAGGGGAAAAACCAAGCAAGGAGGAAAAGACTAGCAAGCAAGAAAACAACAGAAGTCAAGGAGAAAAGGGAGAACTAGAGGAAGGAAGTTCGGTAACCAAGAAAGTGTTTAAATTTATGAAAGAATTTGAGATGGAACTTTGGAGGAAGATCTCCTTGTTTTTTCCCTCTTGGAAAAAGCCAAACTCTCTGTAGGTCCTGAAATTCAACAATGTTAGAAGGTTCTTATGATGATGGAGATGAGTTTGATGCAGCTAAGCTCACACCCTTCTCCAAATGGCGAGATTTGTAAAGACAATCCAACTTGATACCCAGTGAGATCAAACAATAAAATCTAGTATGCTAGGAATATGCAAATCAAGATCAATACTTCATATAACTGAATATTTGTACCCATCTAGATTATGATAAACTTTGCATAATAAACCAACTTGCCAACAACAAATGGTAAATCGTATGTTCTAATAATAGACTTCTAAAGCTAGTTGTTTGATTCAATACATAAATAACAAATTGAAAGCATGGAAAGAGATCACCTCATACAACACATCCACCAATGAAGAGACAATCCTGTAGACCTCCAAAGTCGAAAATCTTTATTCAATAATATAGTGATTACAATTTTTGCAGAGCTTCTATGCCCAAAAGTCCATGCAAATAGAGCTGAAAGAGCATCTTTTTAACAAATGAGAGAGTGCTAAAACCCTAAAACCAAAAAACCAACCCTAACCAGATTAGCCACCTAACAAAGAGCCCAGACCTAAAATGGAGAACTAGGAGTGAGGGGAGGCCTCCAGCCAGGCAAGGCGCCCTCACTC
>LPNX010460058.1:202723-244207 GCA_001517045.1 Pseudotsuga menziesii | reverse complement strand
AATACACCATTCTTTCTCAACAAACGAAGACTGTTATAATTTAGATGACCAAATCTTGCATGCCACAATGAACTAGATGACAAATTACCTTCTCCATGCTCAGAGAGCTAGGCATAGTTCTGAAGTCTTGCAGATGAACCCTTTAGCTTCAGCAGCTTCCCATCTTCGTATCCAGTCATAATGACTTGGTTGTCAGAGGACTTTCTTATTTCAACGATTCCATCAAACATGTGGATGGAATGGCCTCGCTGTCGAATCTCTACCAAGGACAGCAGGCTTCTCTGCAACTCTGGAAGATAAAGAACATTCTTCAACAAGAAATCAGGGAATCCAGGCATCTTCAGTGGAATGGTGCCCATTCCCTTTGGTTTAAGACTTGACTTATCTGCAAAGTAAACTATGCCATCTATTGTCTCATTAAGTTCTTCAAAACAGTCTTTTCTAAATGTCATGTGTGATGTTGCACCAGTATCAAGCAGCCAACAATCTTTGTAAGATGAAAGTGAAGTCATTTCATTAATTCCAAGATTACAATGTGCAACAATACAATGAGCAAAATCAGAAGATTTACAAGCATCTTGATTTTTATTATCATCTTTCTTCTGGTTATGCTTGTCTTTGATGGAGTCCCACGAAGCCCAACACTAATCTGATGTGTGTCCAGTCTTTCCACAACGCTTGCACTGCAAATCTGATCTTTTGCTGAAGTTGTTTCTGCCCCCTCTGCCTCTGAAGTTTCTTCTTCCTCTGCCTCTCTTGCTGCTTTCTTCTTTAGGATGATCTTTGGATTGGTCTTTGGTGTGGTTCTTTGCTTTTTGAGCAAAGCAAAGTGATTCTCCAGAATGCTCAGTTGTCTTCTTACCAAAGGCTTTTTCTCTGTCAGCTATCTTCTCTACCAGGGTGTCAAATGTCAGTGATTTGAACTTGTCACTAGCTTGCAACAATTCAAGATAGTTGGAGTGAATAGGATACAAAGATTTTACAAATGCTGCAAGAGGAAGATCTGGTTTCATACCAGAGGCTTGAATCTTGTGCATGATAGCTTTGATTTCAGAGGCAACTAACATGGGATCATTGTCTTTTACTTCAAGACTGAATAATTTTAACATTAGTTGAATAACTTCCATTTCAGAGTGTGAATCATACAGTTCTTTTAATGTTTTTAGTGCTTCAAAACATGATTTTGCAGGCAATATGTGCTGGCTCACCTCTTCACTGACTGTGGCAGTGATTACCGCTAAAGCTTTCTTGTCTTTTGTTCTCCACATGGCCTTCTCTTTCTCGGATTATGGAGGTTCTGGGTCTCTGGTTATGGTTTTTCCAGCTGCTGTCTCTATATTGGTGCCTTCGCAAATGCCGTCCCAAAGGTCATTGTAGATGAAGGCAGATTTGATCTTCTTCCACCATTCTGGATAAGTGTCTTTGCCACTGAGGGTGGCACCAACTATAGATGCTATAGATTGCATTTTTTGTGATGAATCTAGCAACTACGAAAGAGTAAAGGTGCAGGTCTAAGTCTCTGCCACCTTATTTACAAAAATAGTACAAGAAAATGATAATCTCTCCTTCAATAAACTATGTGCACTATTCTACACAATGCAGGTCTATGTCTCTGTCATAGTATTTACATCAGTCTAAGACAATTTTGCAACAATACAATTTATATGGGTCTTTGGTTATGGTTTTTCCAGCTGCTGTCTCTATAGTGGTGCCTTCGCAAATGCCGTCCCAAAGGTCATTGATCTTCCTCCACCATTCTGGATAAGTGTCTTTGCCACTGAGGGTGGCACCAACTATAGATGCTATAGATTGCATTTTTTTTTGTGATGAATCTAGCAACTACGAAAGAGTAAAGGTGCAGGTCTAAGTCTCTACCACCTTATTTACAAAAATAGTACAAGAAAATGATAATCTCTCCTTCAATAAACTATGTGCACTATTCTACACAATGCAGGTCTATGTCTCTGTCATAGTATTTACATTAGTCTAAGACAATTTTGCAGCAATACAGATAGTAACACAGAAAGGAACAACCTAGAATAAAATGTGGTTCTGTAAAACAGGATGAATACCCAGCGTGCATGAACCCAAGATGGGAAAAAAATAGAGAATCATCCCAAAAATCACAACGTTTTCCTAAAGGCTAGATGGTCCCCTCGACATGCACACTGCGGAAAGAAAATTGAAATGCAAGGATAAAAACTCAGGACGGTTCAACTGCATGTGGCCCATGTGAATGGATTATGGATAAAAAAAAATGCCCCCGTGCAGCGCCCCCAAAACGTGAGGGAAGATAAAACATGCACGCATGAGGAAATTGCATATGGTTTTGGGTGTTTTTCTTTCCCATGCAGTCAAAAAACGACATTCCAAACTGGGTGCTCTGCCCAATTCGAATTTCCCCATGCTCTTCCCCTTCCATGCAATAACTATCTCAACCACATTCTGGCAAAAATAAATGGTTGGGAAGAAAAAAAAGAAAAGGGGTAGTCGACAGTTTTAATGGGTTTTCCGCAAAGGATCAAGGTTAAACATTCCCCCTCCCTATTCCTTGTGAAATAATGCCCCCATCTCATTTTCATTGCATTAACATATCTCACTGTGGATTTTTCATTAATTTGCATAGTTACAGGATGTTTATAAACGTTCTTGGCTAAGCACAGAAACCATAGGCATCAACTAGGATCACCTATACACCAAACACTAATAAATGACAGGGCCTTGGCCTTGAGCTCATTGTCATGATTCCATATAATATTTACATCATATACATTAATGCAAACAGGGTCAAAAATGGGGTGTTACATTCCCCTCCCCCTTCAATAGCACTATCCTCAATGCTTAACAATTTATCAAAATAGAAAACTACACTGGCACCACCCTCAGTGCTTTACAAAAATTGAACCAACAATGAATGTGTTAGTCGCATGGCATCCTCCAACTCCCATGAAGCCTTTTCAGGATCGTGGTGCTTCCTCTGCACCTTTATCTGTCCGATGGCACGACCTGGAACTCTTCCAAGTCCTTGCTTACATGCATCAACACACACCACTAGATCTTTTTCTGGTCTTAGAGAATCCTTCTCCATAGCTTGGAACATTTCCAATGTCTTTGGAAACCAGCAATACCTATGCTCAAGCCCCAAGCAATAAGTCAATTCCCATGTAAGTATTCACAAGATTTTCCAAAATCATAGAGGAATCATAGGCATATTAACATAAAATCAACAAAAATTTTCCAAGTGAACCAAATACTCATCTACATAAGTAGCTTCTTTTGGTTCCACAGGTGTTCGACTTAGATTTATACAACCATGGCACACACAACCTTGCCCCACCCCAGACCTGGGTGTGCATTAAAGGGTAGCCAAATTTCTGCACGCCACGGATCACCAGTAAATACTTCTCAACTGAGGTCTAACAGCTCTGTTCTTGATCCCAACACTTTTTCGGGTGTTTCAATAGCAGTTATGTTCGAGAGCTTGCACCTCTCTAGGTGCTCACCAAGCTCAGTTGCTTCCCTTCAGAACACCACAATGAATTTAATTCACACGTAATATTCATTCCTATAGGATACAATCTATAACAAGATTTTCAAAACTATGGCTACATCAAATGCTCATGTATAATTACAGAAAATCAGCCACGATTTGATAAGTAATCCAATACTTATATGTATAGAAGTTCGTGGTCATGGTCAACCCAGCTTCAGAGTGTAACACCTCCTTGGTACTTAATGGTAGCTCTAGAGTACAAGCCTAGCACCATTCCCAAGTGATCACCAAGCTTAGGCGCTTACTTTCTAAACACCATAATACCTAGGGGTTATTCTCTTCACGGAGCCCCCACTCTCGTTACAGTCCCCTTACGGTGTGAATGTGTTCATAAAGAAGTCTATCTGGATGTCTTACTCCCTAGGCGTCCCCAATGATGGATATCGATTCCTAGCTAGCAGGGGGGAACATAAGCTATGTACCCTCGTACATCCTTCCAGAGGAGTCATTTTTCTCAAATGCATCCTCCCGAGATCTATGTACTCCAGGGACGGACCACCATCATCTCACCTGCGTTACATACGATCATGTAGTTTATATGAGATGTCATTATAAAATTTTAATCATAGGTTTCCAAACCTATTCCAAAGACATCCCTTTGAGAAGCTATGTACACCCCGTACATCCTTCCGGGGAGCCATGCACACCCAGTACATCCTTTCAAGGAGTTATGTATCCCAAACACATCCTTCTGAGAAGTTATGTACTCCAAGGGCATACTTCCACCATCTCACCCGCGTTACATTCAAGTATGCAGTTTACATGAGATGTCATCATAGATTTTCAAATCTATTTCATGCATGGATAAATTTTCCATTATCAAATGATCAATAACATTGATAGTCAAATCAAAATTTGAATTCACAATTTTGCTTCCCACAGAAAATCAGATTTCTTTGTGCAACCATGAGATCGCCCTCATAGTGTTTGGCTTTTGCAAGTGGGGAGTACTCATCCGTGACTTACACATGCTACCCAAAACCTGGAAATTCACATACAACATGTCGTCTTGACACCATTTTAGATAATCCAAACAATTAATAATATTTACTTAACAATCATCAACAAAATTTAAAATCTGAAGTTGGATTTCAGTCATGAGATCCTTCTCATAGCACATGGCAGTTGCATGCCTTGGTTTCATTGGGCACAACCATGCTGCTACTTAGGTCATTCTACCCGAGTCTTCAGGAAGTCCTTGTGTGTATGCCTATACACATAAGGGCCATTTCCTCATGGAACTACAAGGTACCATATTTATTTTTCCCAAACATGAATGGTGCTTCCCAAGGAGACACACTTTATCTGATACGCCTATTTTCCCACAACTCTTGCAGTTGCATTTTCAACTCTAGTATTTATGGTATGCTCATCCTACAAGGTGTCTGGGACACTATTGTTTTTCCAAGAACAAGCTCAAAGGTAAGATTAATGTCACTCTTTGGAGGAAGCCTTGGAAGTTCATCAGGAAGAACATTCCTAAATTCTTGTAGCATATGAAATCCCTCCAACCTAGGAGTATCATACTCTGCTACCTCCAAAACATGAGCTACATAAACTCTGCAACCTTTCCCGTAGAACTTCTTCAGCTGCATTATTGAAGATTTCCTTCCAGATAACACTTTTGGAAATCCTTTCACAATCCTTAGGTTGCCTTTTTCATCCAAACACTCAAAAGTATTGTTGTAATAATCAAGCTTTGCTCTATGTGCTTCCAACCAATCCATTCTAATGAGGACATCATAGGATCCAAGTGGCAGAACATTCAGATATGCACAAGTGACTAACCCATCCATGACTAATGGACATTTCCTTATCACCTTGTTGATCTCCTTCTTGGTTCCAATGGCTAGTTGGACTAACCGTGATCTTCTATGCTTTGACTTCTTCAAAGCATACGTCTCAACAAGTCCAGGGGAGATATAGCTGTGAGTCGATCCAAGGTCAATCAAAATAGAAACAGTCTTTTCAACAATCTCACCCTCAACTTCCACTATAGTTGAGTCATGGCCTTCCTAGTGGTCTTCTAACACTGCACAAATTTTAGGAATGATCTCCGCTTCCTGACCCACACTTTTATCTTCTTAGGTGCCAAGGACTTGACCCTCATTCCTATTCTTAAGTGGACAATTCTTGCGTAGATAGGGTCCTTCACATCCCCAACATTTGAGTGGTTCCTTTAGCTTTTTCCCCATCACTCTGGCCGGCTCAATCATAGCTTGTGATTCTTAAGTGGACAATTCTTGCGTAGATAGGGTCCTTCACATCCCCAACATTTGAGTGGTTCCTTTAGCTTTTTCCCCATCACTCTGGCCGGCTCAATCATAGCTTGTGGTGGATGCCTTTGCTACTTCCGGAGGTTAGAAGGTTTAAAACCTTTCTTCCTTGGGTTAAGATTCTCATTCTTCTTGAAGGAATTTCTCCTACTCCCTTCTATCTTTATTAACCGATGCCCAGAGTTTGTCTCCCTTTGGGGATATGCCAAAATCTGTAGCATGGATGTAGTCAACTGGTTTTGTTCTACCAAGGCCTTAACCAACCTTTTATTTTCTTCTTTGTAATCTTGCAACTCTGCCCTCAGGCTTCTTATGGTAGCTCCAACATCTGGGGAACTCTCTTGTTCCCTTTTCCTAACAACTTCAGTCCCATGACCTTGGACATTGTAAGCTGACCTTACGTACCTTTATTCATGTGGAAAAATCCGGCGCAAATGGGGTCCTCCACATCTCCAACATTTGAGCGACATTCTTCCCTCTTGTGGGTCTCTTGGATTTTCCCCCATAGCATCCTTCGCGTGTCCACAGAGATCCTGTGCATCATCCATGTTGTTATTCTTCTCGGCGCTGATCTTTTTTTACCCTCTTGGTCGGACCAAGATCAACTCTTCAATCTACCTTGTGGTTCTGCAAAATGTGTTAACAACGTTGTTTGTTAGTCAGTCTTGGAAATTTAAACAATTACTTACCAACTGCTTATTGCACGCATGAACGATCAAGATCGTAGTAGAATCCAGATCTACGGTCATGGTGCATTTCGTTGGGTTGGCTCGGTTTAGCAATTATGCTAAATAACACTTCTTTCTCACGGTAGATTTCTTTCTGCACTAATTGCCTTGGCACTTTTATACCAACGCTGCAACCTTTGCTCTGAAAACTATTCACTTGGCCCATCCAGGCCCAACGTTGTAACCTCGCTCTGATACCACTCTGTCATGTGCCCATACCCCATTATGCTGTGGATTAAAAAATTTCATCAAGAACCTTTGTTCTTCGTTGAAACACAGGGCATGGTCGTGAAATACTTCTCGACATTTCCAACACTATCATGCTCCCTCTAGTCTTCCATTGATCAGTTCAACAATATACAAGGAAAGATATCAGAGGAGATCAAACGACAGAGAGAAAACGTGACGAAAATCCACGATAAAAAATTGTTCTGCATTCGGAATCAAATCAATGGCTCTGAATCATCCCGCAAAAATCGACGGCGTGGAAAACTTGAGTTGCAGAATCGAGGAAATATTTAAATTGTGATCCTGCATCTTGCATCGTGCATGCGGAAAGGAAGTTACAGAGGTAAAATTGCGGAGAGCAGAATTTACCGAATATCATTTCTGCATCCCACAAGTTGCGGAAAGGAAATTGCGAAAGGAAAATTGTGGAAATTGAGATTTGTGAAACCTGCATCCCACAAGTTGCGGAAGGAAAATTGCGGAAACCGAGATTTACAAAACCTTCATCCTGCATCCCACAAATTGCGAAAAGGAAGTTTTCTAGCAGAAAAATCAACTTTTTAACTGAAGTCTTGGATCAATTTGATCATTCAGGCCATCATCGTTCCAGCCAATCTAACCCTGCAACTTAGTTTAAAATGCATTGAAGAAAACATACATAGATGCATACAATTGTAGTCATACAATGGATCAATTCATCCATTCAACACATTAAACATGTTAATCATATTCCATCAAGCAATTACAGATGCAGAGTTGAACACGGGGATAACATATAATGCATTGAACTTAAACATACACAGATGTGTAGACATGCTAAATATATAGGAAGAAAATACATATATGAAGCATTCAACATGTTCTTCACAATTCATTAAACAAATATAGTTGTAGAGATTGCACACAAGAAATACTTATCTTGAGAGAATTTGTCTGCAACCATGTCGCTGCAACGTTCCACCCAACCATAGGCCAATGTTCTCATCGATCTCTTAGCAACACTACCACCCTCGATATGGGCATGATTTCCACAAGGAATAAGGGACACTAGCAGGCTCACACATAGCTAAAGATACAACAAAACTCATCCAAGCCAACATAGTTGGGCTTCTCAAGCTGCAAGAAAAACAAGTCAAACAGATGGATTTATCAAGCTACAGAGCCAAGCCATCTCACTGCTGGGTTTCACAAATTGTTCAGCCAGGGATCACACAAGACACAGCCAAGCCAACTACCAGTTGGGTTTATTAGGCTGTAAAGGAGGTGGAAAGGTTGACTACTAAGCTAGTGAGATAAACCATAGAGCTATGGACACCTGCACCAGATCTAACCTAAATTCTAAAACATCTACACACCCAACACAAGGAAGCATCCCCTTCTCTTCTATCCAGTCCCTCAGGATATGCCTTCCCTTCTAGTGTCGTTCAGGGTATGCAAAGAAGAAAACCATCCCTCTAGATCTGTCTGTGAGTTTCCTGCTCACGTTAGTGTTAGCAAGCTAATTCATACTACATTATCCACTCCCCAAACCAGTTCAGAAACATAACAAGATGGACACACAACAAACCACAATGTCAACACATCAAAACATACTTCCACTCACTCTGTGACAGAGGATACCATTGCACAATAATACTAAGGAAATTACAGATGATCACTCTTTCTCATGAAATCAAGTGAGCTCCACTGCTCATTCGTTTGGCAACAAAGGAGACAACCAAAATTTTGCGCAACTAAGGATAATAACACAGAAAGGAACAACCCAGAACAAAACACGGTTCTGCAAAACTGGACAAATACCCAGCATGTATGAACCCAAGATGGGAAAAAAATAGAGAATCATCCCAAAAATCACAATGTTTTCCTGAAGACCAGACATCCCCTGGGCATGCACACTGCGAAAAGAAAACTGAAACACTAAGGATAAAAACTCAGGATGGTTCAGCTGCCTGAGGCCCACGTGAATGAAGGATGGATAAACAAAATGCCCCGCTGCAGCTCCCCCAAAACGTGAGGGAAAATGAAATGTGTACACATGAGGAAATGGCATACGGTTTTGGGTGTTTTTCTTGCCCATGCAGTCAAAAAATGGCATTCCAAACTGGGTGCTCTGCCCAATTCGAATTTCCCCATACTCTTCCCCTTCCATGCAATAACTACCTCAACCACATTTTGGCAAAAATAAATGGTTGGGAATAAAGACAAGAAAAATGGTAGTTGACAGTTTTGATGGGTTTTCCCCAAAGGCTCAAGGTTAAACATTCCCCCATCTCATTTTCTTTGCATTGACATAGTTGGCTATGGGTTTTTCATTAATTTGCATAGTTACATGATGTTTACAAATGTGCTTGTCTTACAGAAACGATAGGCATCAACCAGGATCACCTATACACCAAACAGCCGCCATGTTTCTGAAGTTCTGGCTGTAATGAATCCAATCAATGACAGGGCCTTGGCCTTGAGCTCCTTGGCATGATTCCATATAATATTTACATCATATACATTAATGCAAACAGGGTCAAAACCGGGTTGTTTGTTCATAGTTGTGAAGGGCTACATAATTACATAGTGAATACATAAGTGCTCAACAATAATATTATCTCACTTGCAAGAATTGAATGTGAGGGAGGAAAGTCAAAACCATTACTCCGAAACACCCAAGCTACATCAAATAGATAATTTAATATAATGTTTTTAAGTGCAATGAGAAACTTACAATAAATTTTTATTAATTAATTTAATCATAATAGTATATATCTATAACAAAATTAATATATTTATAAAATATATTGATTATAAAATTATTTATTATATAATTTAATAATAATAATAATAATGTTTTAAAGCCATAATAAACCACACACAATTGTTGGATAAAACACTTAATTATTAATATATTAATAATTATAATATAAAAATATTAATTAATATTTTTATTGTGTTAATAATATACAAACTAATTATAATATTTGAAGTTACACATAATTTGTGTATGAAACCGTTCACTATTAATATAATTATAATATAAAAATATTAATTAATGTTTTTGTTAAGTTAATAATATACAAACTAATTATATAAATTCAATGTTATTAGTTAATATTTTTTATATAACTAATTACACATATCAATTATGTTTAATAATTTAATATACATAAACTTTATATATACATATATGCATTGTTTATATATATATATATATATGCCTTTCATATTTATATAATTATCATAAAATCTTTAAAATTCAATTTACTAATAAACATAAAATTTTAAATATATATATTTTAAAATATTGTATTTTAATTATAATTAGGGTTTAGTTTTTTTACTTTAATTATTACGAATTAAGGTTTAGTTTTTAGTTTTTATTTTTTTGGCTTAGGATAGGGAACAAATTTGAAGGGTAGGGTTCCATTTCACTTTGAAGGGTTGTGAGAAATTGAACCCTTCAATGTTGATATGTAAAAATAAATCATTCTTTTCATTTGAAACTCTAAGTGTACAACAAAATTTTATTATTTATTAAAAACAATGTATAGAAAAAAAATGACAATAAAAAGAAATCACGAGTGATTCAAAATTTACATGGAATTAGTGAGGTAAACCATGTACTCTCCCGGTCTCTCAAGCATATAGTTTATTGAACTTAGATAAGGGGCAATTTTGTCGTGTGGGTGAAATACTCGGTTGTTAGGTCGTTAATAAAATAAGGCATTGGAATTTGGAAGGGCCTTTGAATGAAGGATTGATTCAGCTTGATGGTGGCTCTATTGGTCAAGTGTGATTGGGCCTATATGAAAGAAAACCCCCAGAATGTAATACCTAATGCTTTCACGAAGAAACTTTTTTATTAACCATAAATTCAACAGTTATTTTTAGAATTGAATCATGTCCTCCCCACATGCTCAAATCAAAGTGATCAAACAAAGGCCCCGATTTTAGGTGGATTTATACCGCAATTCGAAGTGATCAAACAAAATCCCCAATTTTAGGTAGATTATGTATAGTCCCTCCAATCTATATCGAGTTTGTCAGCCCTATCGAAAAGGTTAAGTATTTATTAGTCCACTATAAGGAAGAACTTTAAATTCTCGAACAAATATCACTACAAGTTGGGTGTCTAGTTTCTACCAAAGTCAACAAGGAAGACGAATCATAAACACAAGTTTGGGAGGTTTGCGACAACGAGGATGTTGAAATAATGTTCTTCTCTAGATCATTGCACTCCCAGTCCCTCATTCGTGAACGTTCGTCGAGGGATTCCCTTGTTTAGATATATTGGTAGACAGTTTGTACTTCTTGTTTCCATTATTAGAAGGTTGATAGGAAAACGAAGGGATCGGAGTCTACAACATTTAAAGTGTCGGTTGTTAAATATTTTATCCTTTCAACTATTGGATTATTGGATTTCATTAAGGAAATTGGAACAATTCAAACACTTATATTCAAATATTGTTCTTTCTTTCAACCTAATGCTTACAATTCATGACAGATAAATAACATTGACAGATTTGGAACTCAAATACAAGGCTCTTTCTTCTTGCTCCTCCCAAATGAAGTTGTGGTCCTAGACTATGAAAAGTATACATTATTTTGGTTCTGATTTCATTTAAATACTGGGTTTTTTAAGGTTACATCTATTGAGTATTCGAGACTTAGTCTAGCGGAAACACAATCGCATAATATATTACAAATTTCAAACAACATTTTGGATGGAGAAATTTAAACCCTTATATTTATAGAGCCAGAAGGAACTCCAACAAGAAACACATTTAACTTTTCTCCACATATAAAATGTTACACAAGTGTAAAATGCTATACATACCTGTAAATTCACGACAACCAAGTCGACAACTTAGCTCTGCATAATCTTCTGGAGGAAATAGAAATTAGGGAAACACTGAAGCATAGAATTGGAGAGTTGAGAGTCCGAGTCCCGATCTCTAACTATCCTATACTCGTAAACCCAAAATAATGTTTTTTTTCACAAACTTCACCAATCTATTTAAGTTCAAGGAAGCTCAATCTAGCCTACCCAACATTCTACCTTTGTTTCTCTTGCTCCTACCTGTGAAAAAGGTGGAACCTTCGAGTTTCCCACCGTAGAAGACAACGAGGAATTAGAGTGTGCAACCGTTTCTTTCTACAGAAAGACGATTGGAAGCAACGCCATTTCAATTCCACAATATCACAGCGCTCCTGAGTTGGTTTACCTTGCCCGAGGTAGGCGAATGCATGTTTGTGTATTTCACATGATTAAAAAAAAATCATTTTATAATTGCTTCTACATAACATAGACTCTATCTGTGCAGGTGAGGGAAAACTGGGTATTGTTTGACTGAGGTTTCCAGATACTTTCAGAGATCATTCTTCGTTATGAGGGCGCTCAAGGCATAGATCAGAGAGCCCACAAGAGGAAGAAAAAGAAGAGGACTCGAGTCAAAAGGTGAGGTGAGTGAGGAGGGGAGACGTAATAGCGATATTTGCAGGAGAAACCCATTGGTGCTATAATGATGGGAATGCGTGTCTCTAAATTGTAGCCATTGTAGACATAGGAAACCCTCATAAACAGCTCGGGTGCAAGAGTTACTGTGTAAGCATCCCGACAAATTAAGTAATGATAATATTCAGTTAGGTATATGACAAATTCTTTTGTTTCTTTTAGAGATGACTATATGCAAATTGTACAACCATTCTCTCTAGCTGGCCCTCCATTCCAGTTTCCTTTGTCTCTACTACCTAACCCCCTTCCTCCGATGAGACAAGTAGACTAAGTGGCCTAGGTCGACCGTGGGAGACTAGGAGTGCCGATTCAAATGATTCTGACCCCAGTAAATGAATGGAAATTGGAATAAATCTTAGAATCCTGGACTAACTAGTAGAGGATATGATTCATGAGCACAAACAAAGGGCGGCGTGTTGCTAGCCTACTACCAAAGATCTTTCATCCTAGTCTTGTGGTTGTTAAAACCCCATAATTTCCTAAAAATTTAAAATTTTGAAAATACAAATAATATTCATTAATGCAGTCAACTAATTGTTTTAATTAGTTATATGTTAATGATTTTGTAAACTGAATTATCTACTTGATTATGTTTATCTTATAGAATAATTCTTTTTCAGTTTAATAACTTGTTTTTCTTTGCGACCACAAGGTGGAACTGTCTTGGTGATCTGGGGCTTACTTAGCTTTGAGCTAATGCAGAAAGTTTACCTGCTCTTACAGACTTACAGGTAAGAAGATCCGGTGTTGCTTGCCAATAATCCTAAAGCATTCAGATATTTGTTCGTCGCAAAAATAATAGCTCAGTAGAAGAATATAAATGCTTTTAAATTTCACTACTTTTATGAGGTAAAACCTTTAAATCGTTTTTCTTTTTAAGGACGCCAAGGAAACGAGATTCAATCTTATCAGTATGGGTGACCGCTGCTTTCTTTCTAGTAGTTGTAATCTATAGTTCTTATTGCGTACTAAACTCTTCGATGTTTACCATGGTCGTCTTGTGTGTAACGCATTAATCTTTCTTTGCATACAGACTAAGAATGGCAGGGTTATTATGTTAAGGGTTTAATTTAAATTGGGAACAAATACCATTTATGTCATGATAAATTTGGTCACTGCTTGTGATATGAACGTAATGTATATTGATAATGAGTTTATGTTCCAATAATCCCACTTCCAATGCTTTGAAGTTTAAAAGGGATTATAACCTTATTGCATACTACATTTAGTTAGACTAGATAGTGTTGAAGAATTGAATTCCTTTGCACTATATTTGCTTGGATAATATTATCCAGTTATGGTTAATATATCATTAAAATTTCAATGCCAAGCCCCTTAACATTTTAAGACTTTAACATGTTCAAAAGCATACCTTACTAGTTTAATAATTCCACAATCAAAGGCAAAAGAGGTTAACATAGCAAAAGGATATTTACCATAAATTGATTCTATGACTATCCTCTATAACAACAATTAGTATAATTTAGGTTAGAGTTATAATTGTTGGTTGAGCGAATACTTGCAATGTATAATATGCAAGGGGTCAAAGAACAGACCACGTTCCACGATGAGTTTTAAGTTTAACCTTGATTTTAAGTTCTATAATCTTTTATTAAATGCCTCCTTTACTTGCATAACGAGCTAGATCAAGTATTATTTATACCCTTGCTATAATACAATTATTTGGTTGCATGAATACTTGTTTGTAAGCAATGTATTCACTAAAAACAAATGTTATGAATTTCTTTTATAAAGTATTACAAGGCTTAACTATTACCAAGGTTAAATTGTTTGAATGAAATGTATGCCAAATGTATGATGATTGGTCATAATAATCCCCATGCCTTTGATGAGTATTATGGCAAGTTTTTTTTTATACGAATAATTCTTTTGATCACCAAAACGTGCATGCTAGGTTGACTTCGGACCAAGGAATATGGTAGAACCTTTGAAACAGCGAAAATGATTGGTATGATAGCCATCTCGTGATTGCTCGTCGAGGCTATAGGGATTACCCACTGCATGCAATAATTTATTTGGTAGACGTGGCATCACTGCGGCCAAGTGTTGCATGATTAAAAGACCATTTGTAACCCTAGTATCGTCATTACCCCGTCGTTCTCGGCCTCCGGCTGCTCTGCTTCTGTGCTAGTCGCCTGCCCTGTCGCTCTACAACTTGCTGCTGGCAATCTCCCGACTCGGCTTATTTGTTTCCTGAACGTTGAGAGCTCGCCCTACACGTTCGTGAGAAGAGAAATGTAATCCAAGTTGTTGATGCTTGGGTTGGTTTATTTGTTCCTCCGGGGTTTGTCCTTCAATACTTATTTAGCTCAGAGTTTAACAAACTGTGCAGTCCCATTTTTCCTTTGCTCGAAAGTGGGAGTTGTGGCTTTAAAGCTTGAGTTTTGCTAGGTCATAGGGTTTCACAATATACTGTGTTTTTGGTTGAAAAACCATTGCGGCACAAGCTTTCCTACTTGCTTGGCCGATGGCTTTAACTCTCTCTATCACCGTTGGCCAACACTGTGTTGTAATCTCTTTCTCTCTTGCAGCCGATGAAGGGTTTAATCCTCCTCGCGTTGGTAGCTGCATTTCTTCTCGTGGGTGGTTATGTTACCTTAAAAATCTAGGTAAGATTTTACTGATATCTTTTTAATTCTTTAATCTTTCAATTCGTTACAACTTTGGGTGTTGTGGTTACAGGTGACGGCTCGACCTTCTGCGTAGATAGAGCAAGACTAGAACAGCTGCTAGCTTACGGGTAAGCCTTGGACTCTCCATGGCAGTTCTTCCTTATCCGTTCCCTTATGGGACATTTGCTGGTTGGTCGCCATGGCCTGCAAAACCCTCTTGGTTTTTGGTTTACTTGGGTTATTTGGTTTATTGTTTTTAGTTGATGACAAAACCCTTGCTTATTGCAGGGTTTCCGGCTTAGGCCGTGACTGTAAATTTTGATTTTTGATCTGTTTACTTGTGTATAAAAGTAAAAATGATAGAAGACTGGTAAAGCCTTACTCTGTTAGTTTTTGTTGAGCTTGTACTCTTTGGTTTTACATCTCTGTTGTAATTTTTGAGATATTAGGGTTTTACCCTAACTTGGCGATAAGAAAAGTATTTACTGTTTCTTTAAATTATCATTGGTTTACCAAGAAATACTGTAATTTATTTGGTTATTACTTATATGTTGTTGTGGATGGTTGAGCTCGCTGAATCGAGCATGTTTAGACTCTGTTAGTTTATCTACTGCAAGTTATGGCATTTGAATTTTACCTTGTAATATTATTTAAATGTTACCTGTTAAAATATCTGTACATTATTTCGCATTTCTTACTTTGATTGACTCCATTCTGATAAAGTTTTTTAATATTGTTTTATAATTGTTTATCTTCAGAATTTAAGTAATTTAATGTTCTTAATAATGTACTTTTGTAACTGTTAATTACGTATTTAAAGTACAGAAATTATATTTACCTAGTATTTAATATAAAGGAATAAGAATGTTATTTCATTTATATACCAATGCTGTTCCTAGATACATTATTTTTGTACCTAGTCTATTTATAGGTGTATAATAAGAAAGCATTTTGTTATTAAATTCTTATGCTTCCTATATTGAAAATTTTATAAGAAGTTCTTTTTGTATTTTATGTTACCCTATTTATGTTATAGTATTAATATTTATAAAATAAAAGAATTAATAAACTAACTAGATGTATCTTTATAATTTATTCCAAATTTATCTATACTTACTCACAATTTGATTACTGTAAATACCATAGTTATTTAACCTATACAGGAAAGAAATAAACTGTAGAGTTTGAAAAGTACTTTTATTTAACTTAACACTACACATCTAACTAATATATTCTTCCTTTTGATTTCAAAATAAATATAAAGATTACTAAAATGAATGCAGTGTAGAGATTGTTTTATCTACCAAGTCCTACTACCAAAACATATTACTGTTAATACAATGATATAACTAAGATATTTTATCCTCTAGGTTTCACATCATAAACTGCAACTGCATCATTCAATTACACACAGATAATAACACAGAAATTAATAAATAGCAGAACCTGTTCTTAAAGCTTGGTCGACAACAACAATGGGAGGCCGTTCCTCCCTACCAACTCCTAGAGAGCGCTCAAACAGCGACTCCTCAAGACCCCCGAGCTTTCTCTGGTCTCCCTGACTCGAACTAGGTGCAACAAATAATCAAGTACTAGTCCTGAGACTCAATACCAGTCCTGAACTTATCAGTCAATTCTCTCAGCTAGCAAGCTGTATCAGACCAAGTTACTGCAGTTATCTCTCAAAACACCTTCCTTACAGTTTTCCCTTTTTCCCAATGACTTCCTTGAAGTGCATTCCTCCTGAATGATTCTTCTCCTGGAAAATATCTGAGCAGCCTCAGCTCTCTACATTGGATACTTTTAAAAGATTGCCTAGGTCTTTTTGGGTTAGTTGTCATTAATTGAGCCACCTGCTCTGATCCCACTTTCTTGGGGGATCATGACCCCAAATGTAGGGAAGTTGCCACCTGCAACATAGAAAGTGTTTGAGGATGCTGCCACTTGTCTTTTGCTCTCCACCTAGTTCCTTCCACCAGTTTGACCAGTAACACTCTTATTAAGAGCTCTCCCAAGCTGTTGTCTCCACTTTTTATTTATTAAAAATAAAATATTCAGAATTACATTCCACATCTTTTGACTATGCTAAGTCATCAATTTCTACTTAGCATTAAATTTAACATAATGTCTTAGGAATCAAATTAAAACAAATAACATTATTTTACAAAATTGGGGTATGTGACAGTGGTGGTCATAATAGAAATGTCTAGCACTGGATGAAACCCTGGTCTGGAAACTTACATACCCTGCATTGTACCAAATTAGGTTCAAATCTAGCAAAGATTGCTCAATGCATTGTAAATTGCAACTTGTAAGTTGTAACCCAAAAAACAACACCATTAGTTTTTCATTACGGAGCCTTGACAGTGGAGGGTTGTCAAATCAATTCACCATCCATAGATATGACTCATATGAGTATTTAATTTCACATCATATACTCAAATACTTAAGTGACTTGTAAGTTGTGAGATCACATGACTCGGTGAACAATAAGATGACAGATGGAAAATTGAGTTGGCAGGTGGCATTATCTCATACCAAGATTTAATGAAGTTGGTGAATCAGTAATGCATGCTGATGCCATTAAATGCTTCGAAAGTGAACATCGAATCGTGAGTCGCAATCCTGACTCATCGACTTGAACTTGGCATTAGGTAGCCTAGTGGCCCACCATGGTTCGTGTCGATTGGGACTAAGATCCTCATCCATGATCCGACTATTCAAGGGCACTCGGGAAGACTCTGAGTCTAGAGTCTCCCATAGTCCACTAAATCCCTATAGTCCACTAAATCCCTGGATAGGGAAATTTTGTAGCTACCCTTCTGTTGAAAATTTACGAGGCTTACTCAATTTCATTGTTGAAGTGCTGGAAATGAAACTAAATTTTTTTTGCATGGTAAAATTCCTTGTGGCCTTCTATGACGTTTAAAATTGCTTTTGAAGGGCTCTGAAGGCTTCAAATTTGAAGCCTGGTGGGGGTATTAAGAAAAATATGCAAATGAGTGGTTATCCGTTACGGGACACTTTCCTTTCTTGAATAGGTATAAAAGGCATTGAAAGCTTCTTCTCATGTGACCTCACTTGAGTGGAGACAACCGTAGCTTACAGTTTTATGTTTGATTCATTTGTTTGCAGCAATTTTTCAAAACTTAGATTGTGTTATGCTAAGTTTAACAGCTACAATTATTTAGCTTGTTATAAGTCAATCAATGTGATTTCAGTAGAAGAAATGGTACCTATTGGATCTCAAAATGCTTAAGATCTAATAGACACCATGCTTGCTGTTGAGGCTATGCTTTTATGTTTGATTCATTTGTTTGCAGCAATTTTTCAAAACTTAGATTGTATTATGCTAAGTTTAACCGCTAAAATTATTTAGCTTTTTGTAAGTCAATTAATGTGATTCCAGCAGAAGAAATGGTACCAATTGGATCTCAAAATGCTTAAGATCTAATAGACACCTTGCTTGCTGCTGAGGCAACATTAATTGGCCTGTTGCTGCTATTAATCGCGTTAATAAGTTTAATTAGTTTCTAACAGTGTGGACAGTAGCACGGTTTTATTCATCTCAATGTGAACAGAGAGTCTGCATTTCTATTGCATTTAGGACACTTTGACATTTGGCAAAAGCTCTTCTTGACTTCCAAACATCCCTCGTAATCTCGATGTAGTTACGGATAGTTTTGACCATACAAACAAAAGGCTAAAAACCCTATTTACAATTATGAGTCTTGCATGTCCAATCATTTTGGAGATCATCGACCCGTGGTTCAGTATTTGATTGATTCAAATTAGCATAGACCTATTTAAAATGGGATTTACTATGTATTTGAGAGTAAAAGCGGATTTACTATGTATCGAGGGATCAAATTTTTCTAGGTGTAAATCATTTTTTCAAAGTGGAAATGTGTAATCTAAATTTTATGAGCACAGCCATTATACCTTGTCCAGAATAAGGTGCAGTTTCAAGTAGTTTCTGCAGTGTGGAGCTATAGTGGAAAGAGTTTTATGCACATGAAAAGAGTTAAGCAATAACTTTACTTCGTTATCTTATTTCAAGAATGGATGAGATTAACTTAACCATCCTTTTATTAAAACTATCTTGAGATGATATGTCTCTGAATCTTAATTCATCAAAGATTTTCTTTTGGTAGTGCCTAATGATACTATGTTTGAAACACATATCCCTTATTGACCAATATTTTATCAAGCTTATCACACATTGATTTTAAAAAAAAAATTAAAGTTGTAAAAAATAATGTCAATATATTGTAAATATGACATATTACGTATATTGTAAATATGATATATTACGTTTAACTAAGTGAACTATCCATTTGCTAACGTTTAACTAAGTGAACTATCCATTTTCTTACCAATATTAATTAAATATAATTATCTTATTTTGTAAATATGACATATTACGTTTAACTCAGTGAACTATCCAATTGCTTACCAATATTGATTGAACATAATTATCTTATTTTTAGTTAAACTATCCATTTGCTTACCAATATTGTCTTATTTTGTAAACATGACATATTACGTTTAACTGAGTGAACTATCCATTTGCTTACCAATATTGATTGAACGTAATTATCTTATTTTTAGTTAAACTATCCATTTGCTTACCAATATTTGATTAAACATAATTATCTTATTTTACACTCCATCTCGTGGTTGGTTTGTATGTCTGAATAGGCTTTAATCCTCAGCTCGAATGTCAAACTAGTCATCATCTGCGGTGTGATTATGTGAAAGCTATAGAAAGCTATAGTTTGAAATGTCGTCTCGGTGTTCATAAACTGAAAGCTGAATGAAAATACACAATCTCCTTGTTTTATCTATAATAGATTCAGAAGTGGCACCGTCTGATCCGTCTACGGTTGGAGAAAATGACGAAATCTGCATGTTGCCACAGTTTTCAAAGATAAAATCGCCGAACAAGAAAGCCCAATATTGAAACTTTCAATAAAGGTTAAAAAGGTAGCAACTAACGATAATGTACTTGACGTAACATGTCGTAGCCAGGAGAGTACGTTTAAGCGTGCATGGCCCAAAACAATCTCACAGTTGTATGGAAACAAAAAAGAAGAAATTACACATTTGAGATTCCACACATCCCAAGCAAATTCCTATGCAGTCTTTTTTCTAGAGACTACATCCCTCTTCTCAAAGTAATAATGTTCACAACACCTGTTTACTTACTAACTTGGTGGACTTGGTGGGCTAACGGTGAGAGGGTAAAGGCCACTTGATTGCTTACGCTACTTGACTTTTTCAGTGATTCCGAAAGATAGATAGATCTAGCTTTTCTGCACTCGACCACAATGCAATGAATGACCTTTAGGTACGTATGAAACAATGTTCGTTCGAGAATCTCTAAGGTTAAGTATAGTGGGCACGGGCATTACTCTCTAAGCTGCTCTTAAGGCTTCTTAAACCATGGACAATCAGGTATGGATTGAAAGGGGCCCCTTTTTTCCTTTGTCATCTGTCGATAAGTACTTTTCTCGCCACCTTTCATTTTGCCCATATCGATAGGGATTCTTTTCCCATATCTATAGGTATTTCTTGCTCATCTTTCTGAGGACGAGGATGCGTCCCAACAAGTAGGTCCTTTATTAGGAGAAAAAATGAGTTCTCCTTGCAAAATAATCCAGCATCCTTGAGCTAGCGAAAAGTCTTTTAACTCTACTCTCTATCTCTATTATATTTCAATTACAATTTGTCATCTAATGCCTCATCGACTTCCCTAACCCTAGGAATTCCAAAAATTCATCTTCAATTGCTTTACATCAGGAAAATGACATAATACACAAAAGACAAAATTTTCAAGTGGGCCCTGCCAAGCTTGAAACATATTCTCCCCATGTGTTGGCCTCTTCTACGATAGTTTTGTAATCTATTGGCTCCAATGTTCGCACGATCACTTCGTGCATGGCCAACTGTGTCTCCACGCATGTCACATTTTCTGGGGCGGATCTACATGCATCTTCTAAAATGTAATTGCTGACAGAAGCCTGCACGACCCAAGTTTTAACATCTTCTTTGTTGACAACTTCCATTTTCTGGATGTATTGTACATCCTCTTGAATTTTATCTTGCAATGCGCCATATGTTGGTCCTTGTTTGGAAGATCGATGATCTTTGCAACCAAAGAAAGTTTGCATTTCTCGTTGACTCGATTGCATGTTTGTGGTATGTTACCAGAACGAAACTAGAGGAAAGAGTGTTTGTCACAAGTTGAGAGACCAAATTCGAGGGTAAAGACCCAAAAAGAACTAAGGAAGGATGATTTGCATTCTCCTTGTAAAAACGAAAAGGGCAAGCTTGGTGTTTATGAAGGCAGGGAACGTATATGTTCTTGGCCCAAAGGATCCGTCGAACGAATTGGACCAGACTCTCCAGTTTATGGCCGCTCCTGGCTTTTTCAATATCTGTAAACCCTTATCGATACCATGAGAGGAAAACACCAGAAGACATCCACCCAGAGCAGTCATGGCTCGCTTATAAACCCAATAAGAATTATCTAACCAAATGGCGGACAACTTCTATTCTACCTAATACCTAACTATAAGGATAAGGTCGGGCGACTTGAAATTTTGGCACTATTTGCAATTTTGGAGGCAATTACTCAAAAGAGCATTTCATTGGTCAAATGTCTTTTTCCCAATTTGCCCAATCATGTCATCAATTGTATCAGATCAAATAGAAATTAGCATTGACAATCTAGTGTAAATAAGCTAGTATGGTCCTTACAAAGCCGCCATGGTAAAATTGGGGAAAGAGTACCTACGGTTAAAAGAGAAAAACCGAGACCAATCGCATGATAACTCCAATGATCCATAATACCTTTGATATGTCAAAATTTGACGAAGATGGAGTAGACTATTACTGATCCTGTGTATCTTTTTATAGAACTCATTACATTTTTCCAAAGTTTTGTCAATTTCATTGTTTAACCTTACGGAAGCTTTCATGCAAAACTCCAGAAGAGCCATTTCTATTTTTATGCCTCCGACTGTTTTCTGTGGCATGTGTTCTGGAAACTTCGAGTTAACCTCTATCCAAGTCAGCTTGCTTTGAACCCTTTTTCCAACTTATATTAGTCATTTTCTAAAATTCAATGACTCTGTTGCAATTACCTTTAATCTTGTCACTATCAGCTTTACTTCATAAATTTCACCTGAGAGATTAACTTGAGCTTGGTGTATCTTTCTTCGGATTGTGCAGGCTTGATCACGGAAAGGAGTGATGTCCTGCTTTTTCTCATTAGCTATCTTTAGCTGATTTTCTAGAGATCAATCTGTAACACCAATTCTTCTATTTGGATTTTTAATTCTCCCAACTGTTGGCTCGCCACGAACACTTTTGATTCCAGTTCTGAGATCATGGCTTCAAAATCCTTCTTCTCTCCATAATTATTACCTGTACATCCAATGCATCCTTTTCAACTACTAAAGCTTGGTCCTCCCCTTAGAGTCTTTCTTTTTCTTAGAGGATAGCATCATGCTTTCTTTTTAATTCTATGCCCTCTCCTCGTGTCTTAAAGAGACTATCTTTCAGATAGAGCATTTTTTCCTTGTGATGCTCTACATTTTCCAACAAACAGTCAACGTTATCAACGCTGCTGGCTTGTGCAACTGCTATATTCACGGAGGCCATGAACTTAGGGTCAGTTAGAATAACAATGTACGTCTCAGTTAAAGCTTTAGTTAAAGTAACAATGCATGCCTCAGTTAAAGCTTCAAATTAAAGCTTCAGTTAAATATTGTTAAACTCAGTTAAAGCAACATTATAGACGTCAGTTCATTAAAGGAGAACACACAATGGTCACTTAAGTAAATCAATCAGCAGGGTTTGAATTACAAATCTAAATTGTTAATAAAATATTTAAGTTAAGAAAAGTTAACTAAATTTTAATAAAAGGAACTAGTTAACTCAAGAGTTTTTGCATGACAACACTTTGGTTAAAGTAAAGTCAGCACTTTAGTTAAAGTAGAGACAACATTTTAAGCCTACAAAGATTAAAATTGACAACATAAAACTCTCCTATTAAAATTGCTTACAAGGATTAAATTGGCATCATAAAATTCTCCTATTAAATTCTTCTGCCTCCCGACATAATTGAAAGAATCGTTAATGATGAGAAATCAGATATAGAATACACATTAAATCAATTACGGGATCACTAACACTATTTATAAAAACTAGTTGATACCTCCTGGATGATTGTTGGACTTGTATTTTTCATTCAGTTTATCATGTCAGTTTTTTATGACATCTTTGTATCTTTTTGGTGGAACTTTTGTTGGTATGATTAATTTTTTCGGCTCATGTTTAAGGAATACTATTACTATAATGATGTGCTAGCCTGTTGATAAATTCTATTAAATAGATTGGACTATATTAGAATCTTTGAGAGTTGTCTATGATTATTTTGATAGAAGCTTTGAATTTTGCCTATGTTTATTTTGATTTTATTCTTGAAATTATAAATATAAATTGGAAAAAAAATTGCCTACAAGGATTAAAATTGACAACATAAAACTCTCCTATTAAAGCATTCTGCCTTCAAACATGTTGGAAAAAAAAAATGCTTACCAGGATTAAATTGGCATCATAAAATTCTCGTATTAAAGCCTTGTGCCTCCAGATGGCATTGAAAGCATCTTTAATGATCAGAAATCAGATATAGAATATACATTAAATCAAAGATCAAAATCAGATATACAATAGACATTAAATCAAATACGGGATCACTAACACAATTTATACAAATTTCGTAGTGCACGAATTTTATAAGTAGGAGCACGAAATAAACGAAAATAGGCCTTGATCCTGCATGTATCAAAAACTAATGCCAAGCACCTTAAAATATTAATGGATTAAATTGACACTGATCAATACTAAAATAAAAAGACAATTCATGGGACCTCCACAATTTAAAAAAAACCTCCTCTTACAGCCTTCACAATTTAAAAAAATTCTCCTCTTACAGCCTTCAGACGATTGGAAATATGATGTTATGATATAAACATTTAAAATTTGGTCTCATCCATCTAATTGACTCAAGTCTTACAAATTCTATAGGCTCTGTGTATGGATCAAAAATAAATAAATAAATAGAAATAATTGAAAGCATCATTAAAAATACCAGAAATCAGACAGAAATCCATTGAATCACACCCACGATAAGAATATCCTGTCCTCCTCTCTAGCTTAGCCTTCATCGGTTGCATCACAATGTAAGTGCCTTCCATGTAATCCTAGGCATTAATATTAATGCCCCACCAGACTGGGTTAAAAAAAAAGAAAAAACAAAGAGAATGGGAGGAGCACCTAAAAAGGGAGAAAGAGAATACAGATGACAGGGTAATAGAAGAATTTGATATTACAAATACAAGATTACCAAAAAAAAGAGGATGAAAAGAAACTGCTTAATAATCCGGAGTTAAAAACAGATTTGGCATCGAGATGACAGATTTACAAAGGCGCGAACACAGAGGTCTCTGACCCGAAGAAGGACCGGGAACAAATTAGAATTTGGATCCTGACATGTCGGTGATTTTTAACCGTAGGCATCTTGCCAGGAAGTTGGTGGGCTCATCATGAATTGGGTCGGGGTGACAGATTTACAAATAAACTAAGACGGATTTGGCATACAGTTGATAGACTTACAAATAAATATGACAGAAAAGAGAGAAGGGAAATTGACTATAGATCGAGAGTTAAGATAAGATGGAGCTGGATGGCATACAAATGATAGATTTACAAATAAAAATGACAGAAAAGAGAGAAGGGAAATAGACTATAGATCCAGAGTTAAGTAAAGATATACAACCACTCAACCAATTTATGTTTACATCATTGGATGTAAGCTTATGTTCAAGTCATCTGACAATTTAAGCCCGACTGGTAATAATGCAAAATACAACATTAAAAAACACAAAACACAAAACCTAAACTAGTACATAAACCCAAAAGGCAACCTAAACTAGTACAAATTTATGGAGGCAAACTAAATGGCTATGGCAAACAAAGGTACAGAGGGATTCAAAACAAAGATACTTTCCAAAACGCTGTGTCAAATATTTCTGCAGTCGTATACTCTTCTAAAAGCTCTCTGAAGTTGGAGCATGAGACACAACATACTCATCACAAGATAAAAGAAACACAGAAATGGACTCATTTCAAAATAAAAGATACGCAGAAATGGTCCGACTATTTCTTTGAAAAAAAACCATAAGAAACTATGGATAAATACTAAGAAACATATTCACTGAAGATGCTGTACAAGTCATATATCAAAGAAATATAGACTGACAAGATGAAAGTACTCTTGAAGCTAGTGTATATAATGAATGAAAGTTGATATACAAATTACATATTAAAAACAAAACAAAACAAAACAGATCGTAAGAACCAGCATAGAACCCTTAATAGAGCTATAGGCATACCTTCATCAAGTCATCCTGCATCACGGTGAAAATTTTATAGATAAAAAAACTTCATCAAATAGAAGCATCAAATAATGTTATTATAAAGGAGATCCTCTATCACAGTGCAATAAATGCCAAGCACCCTTTCCCCTCTAATTTTATAACACTGAAAGAAAGAGAAAATCCACAAGATCTCTGTAACAAATAGATATCTTGTAAAAAAAAGGACAATACAGAGATGATGCCTCAAATCTATAAATGCCAAACTAAGAAGATTGAAAGACACACAGTAACGGTCCGACTATTTCTTTGAAAAAAAAACCATAAGAAACGAAGGATAAATACTAAGAAACATATTCACTGAAGATATGCTGTACAAGTCATATATCAAAGAAATATAGATTGACCAGATGAAAGAGTGCATATAATGAATAAAAGTTGATATACAAATTACATATTGAAAACAAAAGAAAAACAGATTGTAATAACCAGCATAGAACCCTTAACAGAGCTATAGGCATACCTTTATCAAGTCATCCTGCATCACAGTGAAAATTTTATAGATTAAGAACTTCATCGAATAGAAGCATCAAATAATGTATTATAAAGGAGACCTTCCATCACGGTGCAATAAATGCCAAGAACCCTTTTCCACCTAATTTTATAACACTGAAAGTAAGAGAAAATCCACAAGATCTCTGTAACAAAAATATATCTTATAACAAAAAAAGGGCAATACAGAGAGGATGCCTCAAATCTGTAAATGCCAAACTAAGAAGATTGAAAGATATAATTGAAAACATTCATTTCAGATGCCATACAACTTAAGATGTCATGTATGGAAAGTTGAAACCCATTTATGCAAAACTATTTATTATCTAATTAAAAAATTAAACATAGAAACATATAAAAGAAAAACTGATGAGAAGATCCAGTCCTCAGCTCTCATAGTTTAGCCTTCATCGGTGGCATCAAAGTAGGTGCCTTCCATGTAAGCCCCAGCATTAATTTAATGTGTATGCCCAAAGTTAATTTAATTCATGTAAGCCACAGCATTAATTTAATATGTATGCCCAGAGTCAAATTAATTATTAATTTAACATTAATGTCCACAAGTTAGCATCAAGTCCTCAGCTTTCATAGCTTGGCTTTGATCGGTGCCACAAAAGTAGGTGCCTTCAATGTAAGGGGATGAGAATATCATGTTCTCGGCTCTCATACCTTAGCCCTCGTCGTTGGCAACAAAGCAAATGCCTTCCATGTAAGGCATAGCATTAATTTAATTCTGGATCTATATCAATGAAGGCTAAGCTAATTTAATTATGGGTTTAATTAATTAAGGTTTGTCAGCTCTCATAGCTTAAGCCTTCTTCGTTGACAAGAGAGCAAATGCCTACAACGTAAACCACATCATTAATTTAAATATGGGTCTATAACAACGAAGGCTAATCTGATTTAATTATGGGTTTAATTGTGGGTTTAATCAATTAATTATGGGTTTAATCAATCATGGGTTCTCAGCTCGCATAGCTTAGCCTTCATCATGGCAACGAAGCAAATGTCTTCAACGTAAGACAACATTAATTTAATTATGGGTCTATACCAATGAAGGTACAATCTAATTTAATTATGGGTCTACAACGACATGATAAACTCCAAGCAAGTCAATGTACATAATAGTCGAAAACAACTAACATACTTCTTGTGTCATTACCTACAAATAGAAGAACGAAGGAAGACCAATTGGTTGTTTGCGTTTTACCTATAGACTAAGAAGAGGGACGGAAGGCCATTGAGTGAAGCAGTCATTCACTTTGTTGCACGGAAGGCTATAGACAAGTGTGGAATGCATGCACCCACTTTGTTGACATAGATAACATTATAGAAAAATAATTTAAGTGTACAAGCGTGGAATGCACCCATCCACTGGTTGCACGGACGGATTGTTATTGGACAAGTCTAAAACTTCCAATGTTCCCCAAGTTTCAGAGTAGCGGGGACGCGAAAGCAAGGAAACACTGAAACAGACATATGCAGAACTACCCCCCCAAATTTAAGGAAACATCAAAGGGTACGTGATGCCCAAGAAGTGGCGGCGGGCTTAGATCACAATGCATTTATTAAGATTATGGCATTGCAGGAGCTTACCACTTTCAGGTGCCAAGCAGGTCACCGAGCAAGTCATGTCAGGGTAAGGCAAGGGCTAGCTGTAATCATTATGTTCACGACAATCGAGGATTAATGGCGGATCAATACGGCACCACCCTTGCAAGACGTAACATACCCCATGCTTTAAACTCAAAACAAACCCTAATTCTCTGCCACTTTCTCAGGGTTACTTGCCCAGTTATTCTGTGACCAAACCCTTAAAACCTAAATAATACAATTTCAATCTTCTACTCTCCTACAAGACATTGGTCTAAAGTAGATTGGTGCATTCTACAACGTGCTCCATTAGATTCTGATTCAAAAAAATATGCAAGTTCCATACATATAACAACAATTACTAGCTGGACTTGATCCTCAAAGAAATCTGATAAACTCAAACGATTACGATTTGCAGGAAATTTAATCCATGGAGTTCTTAATTTTAGTCGTTAATTTCTGGTCCACATGTAATTTATACAATCTCCTTAATAATCTTAAGGGATGTGTTTTCCTACAACTCAACCTATCAACAATGACTGACCCTAGCAACTCACGGCAACCCAAATAAACTAGAAAGGTATCAACTAGGGAAGTAGCAACTAGGGAGAGTGAATAACCCAGCCACTAAGCAGCAGTGGCTCCCGGCAGGCAGAGAGAAACTTCCGTGGTGGCGTATCCAGGGCAAGACCTATTAGATCTATAGTGGCTACCCTGCATAAGCCTCCTTCTGTTGCCCCACTGACCTTATTTGAAGAAATAACCTTACATGCGTTCAATCAAGCTTTTTGACTAAATAACATGCGAGTTCGAGAACCCGGTGACCCCCTAAAAAGGACCCGGAGGGACTCACCTGAGGAACAAAAATAAATTATCTTGCAAATATTTGACAAAGGATTTATTGTTGGTTTGAATTTGCTATATGTTTAGTTTCAATTTAAGAGTTTAATTGTGCAAGCTGTTCATAATTGTTGTCGCCAACAAAGTTTAATTGGTGTTCATAATTGTTGTTGCCAACTGGAAGAGCTCGCAAACAAAAAATGGATTCATGTGGAACAACTCTCAATTTTAATTTTTCCTCTTTATCAAAGAGCTCATTAACATAGCAAACAGATACACGCATCCCTCTGCATGAATCCATGTGGAACAATTCTTAATTTTTATTTTGCCTCTGTATCAGAGATCGTAATAAATCGTTGGAGTTAAAGATAAAAGTTGGAATTCGGAGAGCCGATGTACAGCATGATAGGTATGGGTGGTGATATGACATAATTTACTATCCTTTTATAGCTTATAGCTAATATAGGTAAAACTCGAAAAGGTGTAATAAAAGCTGGCAAAGCCAAGTTATCAATAAAACCCTAACTGCAATTTATGGAGGGCAGATAAAAAGCAACTCGCATACACACAAAGCATTATATCTTACACGCAAAGCATTATATCTTACGCTAGAAATCAAGTTAATGGATTAACTAAATGCAATTGGCATTTTATTGAGCACTGATAAAAGACAACTTAAATGTTGTATAAATGGAATTGAAAAGTGTTGAAGGTGGGTATTGACTGAACGCCTTTATGAAGGTGTGTAAAAGGTGTGTAAATGCAGGGGCCGGTAGTAAAAGAAAGAGGGACTTTGGAGTCACTGCTTACCTACGATATCTCTTACGATCCTGCCACGTTCAATCCTCTTACATGCTCTCAATTAAGACCCTAACCAATGCAAATACCATACGTTTGTACTCCAACAACTTCTCATTGTGTTTCCACCACTTGGGAGCTATGGAACATTATGACCCCTTAAAAAGGACCCGGAGGGACTCACCTGAGGAACAAAAATAAATTATCTTGCAAATATTTGACAATGGATATATTGTTGGTTTGAATTTGCTATATGTTTAGTTTCAATTTAAAAGTTTAATTGTGCAAGCTGTTCATAATTGTTGTCGCCAACAAAGTTTAATTGTTGTTCATAATTGTTGTTGCCAAACTGGAAGAGCTTGCAAACGGAAAATGGATTCATGTGGAACAACTCTCAATTTTTATTTTTCCTCTTTATCAAAGAGTTCATTAACATAGCAAACAGATACACGCATCCCTTTGCATGAATCCATGTGGAACAATTCTTAATTTTTATTTTTCCTCTGTATCAGAGATCGTAATAAATCATTGGAGTTAAAGATAAAAGATGGAATTCGGAGAGCTGATGTACAGCATGATAGGTATGGGTGGTGATATGACATAATTTACTATCCCTTTATAGCTAATATAGGTAAAACTCGACAAGGTGTAATAAAAGCTGGCAAAGCCAAGCTATCAATAATACCCTAACTGCAATTTATGGAGGGCAAATAAAAAGCAACTCGCATACACACAAAGCATTATATCTTACACGCAAAGCATTATATCTTACACTAGAAATCAAGTTAATGGATTAACTGAATGCAGTTGGCATTTTATTGAGCACTGATAACAGACTTACTGCAACTTAAATGTTGTATAAATGGAATTGAAAAGTGTTGAATGTGGGTATTGACTAAACGCCTTTATGAAGGTGTGTAAATGCAGGGGCCGGTAGTAAAAGAAAGAGGAACTTTGGATTCACTGCTTACCTACGATATCTATTACGATCCTGCCACGTTCATTCATCTTCCATGCTCTCAATTAAGACCCTAACCAATGCAAATTCCATACGTTTGTACTCCAACAACTTCTCATTGTGTTTCCACCACTTGGGAGCTATGGAACATTATGAAGTAACTGTATAAGTAATTTAATATTCCTCTTACATGCTCTCAATTAAGACCCTAACCAATGCAAATACCATACGTTTGTACTCCAACGACTTCTCATTGTGTTTCCACCACTTGGGAGCTATGCAACATTATGAAGTAACCGTATAAGTAATTTAATCTGCAGAGAAACTTCCAAGGCTTTTAATATTGGCTTACAACTTTCAAAGAGATTTTTCAGTGACTTCTTGTTGTGTTTCCACAACTTGGGAGCTATGGAACATTGTGAAGTAACCGTATAAGTAATTTAATCTACAGAGAAACTTCCAAGGCTTTTAATATTGGATTACAACTTTCAGAGAGATTGTGCAGTATTCGATGACATTCGGTACAAATGTCTCTCCCAGAGTTGATATGTATAATATGAGTCTTTCAAAATTCCAACATGAATTTGTAGCTTAGATCTATACCTCAAACTTTCATCAACGTTTCTCTATATAATATGAGAGTCTTTCAGAACTCTTCAAGAATTCTCACATGAATTTGTAGCTTAGATTGATTTAGATTTGCTTTCCCCAACCTGTGATCGATTTAGATTTGCTCTCCTTTAAGTTTAAACCCTAGTCAACCCATGAATTTGTAGCTTAGATTGATTTAGATTTGCTCTCCCCAACCTGTGATCGATTTAGATTTGCTCTCCTTTAAACCCTAGTTAACCCCTTTGAATCCCTATATTTTTTCAAGGTTCAGTACTAGAGGCTTGTAGGATCTAAGAAGATGTTTGAAGACATATCTAAGAAGAGAAAATGGAGATGGAATTCAGGCAATTCTAAACATGGTGATGAGATTGGTGTCGGTGGAAAAAAATTGAAACTGTAAAAGTATTGTTATTGTCTCTCCCAGAGTTAATATGTATAATATGAGTCTTTCAAAATTCCAACATGAATTTGTAGCTTAGATCTATACCTCAAACTTTTATCAACGTTTCTCTATATAATATGAGAGTCTTTCAGAACTCTTTAAGAAATCTCACATGAATTTGTAACTTAGATTGATTTAGATTTGCTCTCCTTTAAACCCTAGTCAACCCCTTTGAATCCCTAGATTTTTTCAAGGTTCAATACTAGAGGCTTGTAGGATCTAAGAAGATGTTTGAAGACGTATCTAAGAAGAGAAAATGGAGATGGAATTCAGGCAATTCTAAACATGGTGATGAGATTGGTGTCGGTGGACAAAAATTGAAACTGTAAAAGTATTGTTATTGAGCTTCACTTTGAGCCTCCAGTGCCTCCAAAATGTGGAGGGAGCAATGTTTAGACCTTCAGGTTTGTTTCCTTCTTCTATTTTTTCTTGATTACATATTGGGTTTCTCTTTTATTCATGGTTTTTTTGTTGTTGTCACTGAATTCACCTTTAGGTTTGTTTCATTCTTTTAGTTTTTTCTTGATTAGAAATAGTGTTTTTTTTATTAATGTTTTTTCTTGATTACAAATTGTGTTTCTATGGTTTCTTTTGTTAATTCATCAATGATTGAAGACAGGGCAAATATATTATAATTTATTACAATTGAACCACAAAAGGGAAGACTTTGGGATGATCCAAGAGAAACAAGTCCAATTTCTGGTTGTTAGCCTATGCAGTTGGACCTCCAAATGAATCTTACAGAAAAGAGTCAGATATGGAAGCAGCAACAAAAGGAAAACTTGTTTGATCTCTTTGAATTGTGTTTCTCTTTTATTAATGGTTTCTTTTGTTAATTCATCAATGATTGAAGACAGGGCAAATATATTATTACAATTCAACCACAAAAGCTTACAATTCAACCACAAAAGCGAAGACTTGGGATGATCCAAGAGAAACAAGTCCAATTTCTGGCTGTTAGCCTATGCAGTTGGACCTTCAAATGAATCTTACAGAAAACAGTCAGATATGGAAACAGCAACAAGAGGGAAACTTGTTTGATCTCTTTGATGAAAATAGCGGAGAGATGATTGCAGTGGTCTGTGCAGTGTCACATGTTTGTGATGTTTTATAAGGCCTTTCCATGGGAATCGATCTATGCATTACACAATATCTGGAATTATAATGTATATGTATGCGATTAAACAATCCTAAAGATGATTGCAGTGGTCTGTGCAGTGTCACATGTTTGTGATGTTTTATAAGGCCTTTCCATGGGAATCGATCTATGCATTACACAATATCTGGAATTATAATGTATATGTATGCGATTAAACAATCCTAAAGATGATTGCAGTGGTCTGTGCAGTGTCACATGTTTGTGATGTTTTATAAGGCCTTTCCATGGGAATCGATCTATGCATTACACAATATCTGGAATTATAATGTATATGTATGCGATTAAACAATCCTAAATCTGCCTTCCATCGATTATAGCACTTAGCACTTATTCGATACAGGTCCTGAGAACAAATAAAGAACAATACATAAAAATAGGCCTATGCCGCTTATCCATATACCTAACTACATGTTAATGCATCCAATCAACCTCAATTTCGCATTTGAAAAGGATAATGTTATGCCACCCAAGCAGACACTCAGTTTGCTTGATTATGATCATGCCAATGTACAGGATACAAAGAAACAGCGAATAAATGCGTTTTGGAGCTCTGTAGATTTGAACCTTATGTTGTTTTATGACAAAAAGTTGTATAAAATTTTACCTTTTGTGTAGCGGGCTAAAGTTGGGAAGAATAGGGAGACTGGTGCAATCATCTATGGGGCTTAAGCTGGGAAGAATAAGGTAACTGGTGCAATCAGCTATGGTTAGTTATCGTTGCAGTTATCTATTGTATAAGATGGTTTTCTTCACAAATATATTGAACACATAAATTTTGTTTGTCATTATTTCTATGCTACTGACAGTTGTTGCTAGGTAGCTAGTTCATCATTGTTTCAATTGACTAAACCAAAGATGAAATTTGATTATTTCACCAGCTTTCTTTAACGCCACTAGCAGCGCTCCATTTTTTAAGATAACTAGGGACTCATGTATACTAGCAGCGATCCATTTCTTAAGATAACTAGGGACATCTGTATATAGGAATTGGAGCAAACAATACATACTGGCATGGGTTCACAACCTTCAAACTAAAACCTGATCACTAAATGGCAAATTAATTAATAAAGTTAAATATGATTCAAAGAAGATCACTTTGAAATGCTCTGCAATAGCTCGTCTGGCATGGGTTCACAACCTGCAAACTAAAACCTGATCACCAAATGGTAAATTAATTAATAACGTTAAATATGATTCAAACAAGATCACTTTAAATGCTCTGCAATGGCTCGACTATTGCAGAGAGACAGACATATAGATAAAGAAAGGCAGCTCAGCTCTTCCCACATTGATCCGTTTGTTATATGTCGACCGTGGATGGAAGCCTTTTGCATTGTGGATTTGCAGTATATTAATCAAATGCTTGAAGGAGGCGTGATAATCTCCGAGAGCCGTTCACACGTGACTAAGAGCCAAAGGAATTGAATCGCAGCAGCTGTGTTTTGTAACTTGTTTCTTTCGCTACAGAAATTTAGATAGCAAATTAGATAGAGTTTAGCTTTACTCCTTTCATTATTGGTGAGCTTTAAATGAAAAATGGAACGAATAATATATATATAATCTAGTTTATTAAGTTTTTTATTTGTAACAAAACAAAAACCACATAGAAATGGTAATGTCCAAATTTTTGTGCAATCAAATAATAGATAAATAGAAAATATCCAGTTTTGCTATACTGCAGGAATAATGTCCAGGAAAAGCTTTCATTTCCCTGGAAAACTTCTATTTCCCCGGAGATTACAATTCTTATCAGACCAGTTTTGCTATACTGCAGGAATTTACAGGTTGCTAATATCTTTTTTGAAGGTTCTGAATTGGATATGATTCAGATACAGTACTCATGCACTTCGGCTGGCATTCTACAGGTGACCCATGATGGCAGTTTCTTTCATAGACGGAGGATGGAGGATTCAATACTCTGTTGAATCATAATTCAATCAATGATTATCAGGATCTGCCTCTGTATGGGACTGATTATGTTTTTGAGACAGATATTTTCTGCTATTTTATGTTATAGTGATCTATATGGACCACCTTGGTTGCTTTTTGCCTATTACAGGCTACAACCAGCACTTTATGATTATATGTATGAGATAGAGTGACTTAATGACTTTTCAGACATAAATACATATTGCCATATATATATAAAAAATTATTGATTTATAGCTTTTTCAGTTCTGAAAAAAAATGTAAATATCTATTAATATTTATACATATATATGATGTATGTATACAACTATTTTTATAAAATGTAAATATCTATTAATATTTAGACATATATATATGGTGTATGTATTGTAGCCTATTTTTATAAAATAGTTTTTCAGTTCTGAAAAAAAAAATGTAAATATCCATTAATAATAGGCTAAATTTGCTTGGAAGAAAATAGCTAACCCCATGAATCTGTTGGAACTTGAGGACGTTTTGCCCATCACGGGGCATTTATTTTTCCTTCTCAAATACTTCTAAATATTTTGATTTTTATAAGCATTCATTAATTTTATTTTGACGTTTGGCAATTTTTATAAGCCTTCTTTATAAACCTGTTCCCAAACCCAAATTGCAGGTAATATGAATGCTGGTGGGTGTATATCACATACTGTCATTTATTTTTCCTTGTCAAATACTTCTAAATATTTTGATTGCTATTTTTTTTTACTTTAGGCAATTTTTATAAGCCTTTTTTATAAACCTGTTCCCAAACCCAAATTGCAGGTAATATGAATGCTGGTGGGTGTATATCACATAATGGTGGGTGTATATCACATAATGTTAGTTTGTATTGGTGCGTGTCAATTATTGGTTTGTGTTATTTTTGGTAAGTAATTTTTTTAGATTTTTGTTAAGCATATAATAAAAAACTAATTTCTTCATGGCCCATTCTTTAATAAAAGTTTATTAATAAAATAATTCTACATGAATGGTTGAAGGGTAACTCTTTTAATCAAAAAGTTATGTGACCAATGAGATAAAAAAGAATAAAGACTTAGTTTGACGGGTAGAGATGAAATGAAATTCCAACCCTGCCCATAACTTGACAATGTCGTTTTCGTTACAAAAAAGAGAAAGATTTACCTAAAAGAAAAAGATTTTTCTAAATATTATGTCACATCATGTGTTGTTGTTACATCCTTTTTAAACTTAAAAAGGCATTCTTCTTCGCTCAGGGCTGCTATAAAGATATGCACTGCATTCAAGCGCATGCAGAAAAACATTTACCTAAAAGAAAAAGATTTTTCTAAATATTATATCACATCATGTGTTGTTACATCCTTTTTAAACTTAAAATGGCATTCTTCTTTGCTCAGGGCTGCTATAAAGATATGCACTGCATTCAAGCCAATGCAGATATACGAGTGTAGATTAAAAGGTAACTTTTTCATGTACTTCAATATCGAGTGTAAAATTATTCACCTACATTCCTCAAACATAAAAATAATATGGAAAGAGCACTACACGAGGTAAAATACCCATGCTTAAAGTTGATGATATTTTTGGACACATGTTTACGCCGGAGGCGTTCTCTATGGAGACATGGTCTCAGAAGATTCCTCGTCCCCTAGCAAATAGAATCTCTAAAATCTCACCACGTGTCTGTTTACTTTAGTGCTAACGGACTGGAAAGTAAGCGACGGATTTTGCGGGTTTGGAAGGGACGAATTCAGACTTACTGCCCCTTGGAAATTTTTTTAAGGGAAGGTCCCTCGGTCACTGCCAAATTTTCAAAGCGTGTATTTAAATTAAACCGATCGACTCCATTCCGCCTTCTTCGGTCCCTGCTGGATCACTGGATGTAATAACCGGAAATTTTAACCATGGGCGTGTTATACCTACCATAATATTCTTAAATAGTTACTCGGTAAAAGAAAATATTGATAGATAATTTTCTTCTATTTTCTTTATATTTATTCTACTAAAGTAAAGGGCGTCAAGTTCCGTGGATTTCTATTTTGGCGAAAGGGCAGGCAATAGACAGAAATTGACCCTAGATTTGCTGCTAAATGGAGATGGAGATGATTTCAACGATAATTCACAGGGGAGAACGTGGTTATTGGGCGGGCGGGTTGTTACAATCACCGGCAGCCAGTTGTCGATGGACGTACGGTCAATTAAAAGCGTGGGCATTTGTCCGTTGGTTTATCAAGCCATTTGGGAATTGAAATGGAACTGCTCTTACCTTCCAAGTCCTTCAACAGAGATTTAATGGGCTCAAGCTGGTCATAGAGGGACTTAAAATCCTCTCTGAAACTAATAACGAATCTCAATATTCACTAATCTATTCATGAATTTAAAGCACTAAACAAATCACAAAAATTTATATATAAATCTAAAGCTGCAGTCGTGAAAGGAAAAGATCCAAACAAACACACAAATTTATACATAAATCCAAAAAAGTTGCACTCGTGAATGGAAATATCGTAACATAATTGCCAGACGCGCCACGAAAATACTGTAATAAGAAGACAAGCAATGAACTTTTCTGTAGTCGAAATCCTCCTTTCCTTCTCCATTTAAAGAATTACTATGCTGATGACCGCAAAATCTCCTACACTTGCACATAGCACAATTGTTCATAATTTCGCGTATATTTCTGCAGCTGCAGCTCCTCCATCCTGATATGTCATTAATGTTTTGCTTTGAATTGTCTCCAAGTCGAGTCTCCTCAAGTTTTGCTTTGAATTGTCTCCAATTCGAGTCTCCTCACCAGACAATTCATGATCTTCTCCTTCCATTTTCCAGCAAAAAATGCCTACAGTTCACAGAACTCCTCACCAGACAATTCATGATCTTCTCCTTCCATTTTCCAGCAAAAAATGCCTACTATTCACAGAACCGCGCCAACTCATCGGGAAACTGAACGCATTGCCTACTATTCACAGAACCGGGATGAGTAACTCATCGGGAAACTGGACGCATTAGCTGCTGTTTAGTCATATAAATGGACGACCGGTTATAAAAATGAACAGAGGTTTATGTAATAATTTGAATTGGCGTGGATAAGTGGCATTATTAGCATATATGGCCAAATATAGAGTTGGGGGTGGGAAAAGGGTATATACAGTATTTTTTTGGTTGGTCTAATTGTGTGGACCATAAATAGTTTTTCAGCATTTTAAGCCGATTATATCATCAATTTTTTAAAAATTTAAAATATATATATATATATACACACTTTTTTTTTTTTGTTCATGATAACTTTGATATATTAATCATAACTGTGAGTTGTTGTTATTGCAGCATTTTAAGAATCATCAATTTTTAAAAAAATAAAATATATATATATACTTTTGGTTCTTTTAATATGTTATGATAACTTTTGATATATTAATCATAACTGTGACTTGTTATCTTAAGGAAGAATTTAGGAGAATTTGAAAAAATATGTAAATATATTAAAATTTGGTTTTTATCTTTTTCAATGATATAATTGGTTTTAATATCATTTTCAATGATATAATAATACAAATTTGTTTTAAAATTATAATTTTAAAGCTGTCAAATCATCACAATTTTATAAATAAATTTGAATGAGCTTTATGAAAATGAAGCAATCACAATCTAGGGTCTACGAATGGAGAGATTTTAAAGGAGAGATTTTAAAGAAAGTGCGAATTAATTAATTAAAGTGGTGTGCTAAGCTCTGCAAAATGAATTGATGTAACCAGGGATGGAATTTGACGGACCCGTCAATTACAGCCAAGATTCAATTTACCCGTCAATTACAGAGATTTTACCGAGAGCGTCAAAATCTGGCTTAGAATACAGAAAACATTTCATATTTTGTTTACCGACAATTTTGACGGGTGTCTGTCATTTGAAATTCCAACCCTGGATGTAACTACACAAAATTGATGAGAAAACAGCTTATTCATGGTGTGCTAAGCTCTACAAAATGATGGAATACCCTACCCATTAGGAAAATAGACTCCATGGGTACCATTTGCATGAGTTTTGACCTAGTTAACGTCAAACCAACACATTCTAAACTTCACATTCTAAACTTCGAAATCGAGCTGATATTGAATCACAGACGCCTAGCCCATGGACTGCCAAATGTTATGGATTTCTTTTTTCAATATCACATTATAAACTTTGAAATCGAACAGATATTGAATCACAGACGCCTAGCCCAGGGACTGCCTAATGTTATGGATTTCTCCTTTCAATATCACAGACGCCTAGCCAATGGACTGCCAAATGTTATGGATTTCTTCTTTCAATGTCACAGAGAAGGATTACTAAAATAATAATAAAATAGGGTGAGTGCTTTTATTTGGCAGTGACTTTTCATTGATAAGAATGGAAATAACTACTTTTTATTCCAGAGCCAGAAGGTGGCAATGTCGGGACATTGCATTCGTGATAGCTAGTGGTTTCCAATTGCTATGCAAAAAATTAAAAAATTAAAACTCAATAAAAATGGATTAAATTTTGTTATAGCCTACTTAAAACTCAATAAAAATAGAATAAATTTTAGTATAGCCTACTCTGGCATCCTTTTGAGGAGAATACATTTTGTTATAGCCTATTTTTTTTCAATCGAAAAAACCATTCCTTGGTATTCATTGAATCAAAGGAACCTTTTACATCTTCAATCTTCAATCAATACAGTAAAACCCCAAGGGTCAACACATAAAACAGGTGACAATCTCCATATCCAACATACATACATCATAATCAAAACAGAAACCAGCAGAAAATCAGAGGTACCCAAAGCACCTGGGTATCAATACATAATATCCCTCTCATAAGAGAGCTGAATGTATCAGTCATCTATGTCCCTAGAGAAAATAACAAGAGCCCAGAAATCTGATCCAAGCAAGGAGAGTGACTCTTGTATCCTGTAGTAGCTTGCTCAACAATACCTGATAGTAGCTCAATGAATCATGAGAGATAAAACTGTAATAGAATGAGCATATTCTAAAAAAGTTGTGATGAGTCAACCCCAATAATCACATTTCCAAATGATTCAGTAAGTAAGAGATGGCCCGGAGCCAAGTGCAATCCTTCCTTGGATAAGATGTCTGCCCTCTTGTTATGTTCCCTATTGACATGATTGAAATCCACCCGAGTAAAAAAGGACATGAGAATTCTGGTGTTGAAGCACCAAGCCTCAAGATTCACCATGTCCAGGGTAGATTCCTTTTTTGCCCAGTTTATAATCACAGAGGAGTCGCCAAAGATATGTAGGTAAGGCAACCCAATATCCTTGGCGACCCGTAGTGATGCCCAGAGTGCTAAGAGTTCTGCTCTAGTATTAGTGCAGCTTCCACATCCAAGTTTGAAAGCAAGAAGGTGATGATCATTTAACCAAAGACAAAAGCCCGCTCCACCTATGTTATTTGCAGCTGCACCATCAAAAAAGATCATAGGAAAAACTGAAGTAGGAGACTTCCCAATGTTCCTAATTTTATGCCTGTGCTTCAGAAGAGGCTTAAAGGTATTTACCTCCTCAAAAATAATATGTAACAGGCTAGTCATAATAGGTTTCTGATCATCAAAACACATACGGTTCCTGGCCTTCCAAATATTCCACACAAGGAAAAGGGGCAGATACAAAAAGAACCACTATTGGATACCCAAATAGAGAGATTTTCCAAAAAGGTAGGAGCAATCCATAGAATGTTCACATCAAAAATACAGTTGAGCCCCAAGATCACCTCCTTCAGGAAATGACAGCTAACAAATAGGTGATCAACCGATTCTGCTTCCCCGTTGCAGAGATAGCACCTATTAGGATCGATCCATCCTTTCTTGCTTAAATTATCCCAAGTATTAATTTTCTTATTGCAAGTGAGCCACACAAAACACTTAATCTTAAGGGGAATATTAAAGTACCAAATCTTCATCATAATATCATTTTCCATAACAGTTCTGTGATTTGAGACAATAAATTCATAAGCTTTCTTTGCTGTCACCTTACTCATCTGTTCATCAAACATCCATAACAGCGTGTCCTCAGTATGTCCAATCCTTATACCCCCATGAGACAGACCTTTTACATAGGAGGACCATTGAGTAGCCCACTCTCCCTCCAATAGCGGGTCTGAGGCAAAGTACCAATCTGGTCCATCCAAACCACAAACATCCAGGTTTTGAGCCTGTGCAAGATATGTAATCCCCAGGTCAGTGAGATATTCTCTGAGCTCCTCAAAAAGGAAATACTGCGGGTTGTGCCGTGCAATGGGGTCAATGCCCACTTTGATCTTTAATCCATTACCCACGGGTGAATCTGCGGACCTGGGTAACACTTTTTGGCAAGCACATTTTGGCAAAAACAGAAAAACGCACCTCGGTCGAGGGCTTGTTAAACCCTCGACCGAGGTATTTATATCTCGACCAAGGTTTTATCAAGCCCTCGACCGAGGTTTTGTTCAGCCCTCGGTCGAGGTATTTATTAACCCTCGGTCGAGGTATTAAAACCTTGACCGAGGGTTAATAAATACCTCCACCGAGGTATTAACTCGGTCGAGGTATGGACTATGCCTTACTCGTTTTTTCTATAATATGCACGAAAATAAAAACAAAGTGATACTATCTATGGGATTACCTATGACACTATGGACTGCATGGCTACTACAAAATCTCCTAATTCCTCTAATATGTGACTCCCCGACTCTTTCTCAGCTATGGAACAATAAGATAATACCATAAGAATGGAACCCCTTCTCCTAGTGGCCCAATGTTTAATAATGTTTTTATAGCCATCCAGGGTTTTACGGTTGTTGCATGCTTCAACCCTTGATTAGGGTTCCTTGATCCTTTTACCAAGACCTTGTAGTTTTTCCTTATTTAAGTGCAACCAAACTGTCTCCACCTTGAATGTTTTATTAACTAGTGTTGGCCATGTCTAGCCTTGTAATTTTCCTATGAATTCATTAAAGTATCATGTACTTGCAAGTGGATTTTCTTGATATTATAAATGATTTTTTCATCTCTAAATGCTTCACGTGTATGTGTTCTCTCACACCCCTTTAATGTCCATATACAACATATATAGGAAAATGTGGTAGATATACAAAACATGTTCCACAATGGGAATTACCAATGGAAGTGTTGACTGCACTCTTACAAGAGTGCTAGATGTATATCAAATTCTCATCCTATGTCTTTGGATGCTTCTAATTATAATCCCTCTGGATGCTTCTAATTATGAGGAAGCA
>LPNX010460058.1:191654-202481 GCA_001517045.1 Pseudotsuga menziesii | reverse complement strand
ATAAACCAAGCTACATATTCTTGGAGTATAGGCAAAAAAACATACCTTTGTAAGTTGAAAAATGACTTCCCAACACCAAAACATCCCACCACTTTGGAGGTATGAGCCTCTATGATAAGTTTCACTCTCACACCTTTAGAAACGTAGATTTTGTCTAGCTTGTAGAGAAAAACATCCTGGAGATGAGAGTCAACCTTTATGTTTGTTGTTTTTGGAGCTTGATCTTCCAAATTAAGGGATGTTATTGTTTAGTTGTGTTTGTTCCCCAACTTTACTGTACACTCGTTCCAACATGGAGGGTGCGGGGGCCAGCGGGCCCCTTGTAGGGGTTCAATGGAAAATCCCCAGAAAGAAAATTTTTGGGATGTTTGTTGACCAACAGTTTACGGGCCCAGTTTATTGGGGTTTCATCAACAAAGGGCCAAAAACAAATAGACTGCCGATAAGGATTTCCTTGACAAGAGGATCAATGAAAAACATATTGTTGACAAGCAAACCATGGGAAGGAGGAAAACTAATAAAAAAACCATTGGCAAGAGGGTTGTTGACAAGAGAATTGGTAGGCGCTAGTGTTGATAATTAGTTAGCAAAAGTCAATAAAATTAGTGAAGTTGTTGTTGACAACCCATGCAGAAGCTGTCAATGGCATGGATGAGTTTCATTGCTAGCTTGTTAGGGCCATAATTTTCACATATGATCTCCATTTGAGGAAATGACCTAGCATTGTTGAACAACTCTTGATGAACACTATAATATTGAGGCCTAGATTATACAAAATATATGAATCCCAAAAGAGTTGAAAAAACCTTCAATAATAATATGAAAATGAAAAACCCAAATCCATATTTTAGATCATAACCATGTAAAAAAAACACAATAATTATCTCTTTATAACATAAATTCAACCCCAAAAATAAAAAATAGCCACCCATCATGATCCCTTTCTTTATATTATAAGGGCGGAAATTAATTTGAAACCTTATCTTAATTTGGAAATATAGTGTGACAACAAACTTCCTTCGAATTATAATTTCGACCCTTACCTTCCCATGGTTAAAGAACAAACAAAATCCAATAAATATAAAATGAAGCTTGAGAACGATCATAGAAACAAACCTTGTGAGTGGATATGAAATTTTCATAAGCATTTCATTTATAAATATAAAATAATAATATTTGGTTTTTTTTAATTGGGAGGAAGCATTAGCTTTGAACTCTTTGCTGCAAATGGCTACTGCTCTTTAAAGCTATGCGACAACTTCAAAGATGTCAAATATGTGGGTGTTCGCTTTAGACTGTTTAATGCACGGGAAATGTGGGAAAATACAGATGCCTGTTCTATCTGGTGCGTCGAAGATCAGTCATTCCATTTTATTTTTCATTTTCGATCCTGAACACGCGAACCTCCTGAACAGGCAACCGCGGCAACAGAAAACTTTGCAATCGTGGCAGACTTTGATTGGGAGATCAAAAGAACACGTGGTGAAAGCTTATTGGCTGCATAGACGATGAAGATGAACAGGGCGAACAATATTTTATAGGCCATTCGATATTTAATGCCGTCGATGTTCCAGTGTGAGCCATTAGATCCCAACGGCCATTGGATCCAATGCCTCATACGACGCGAATGCCGCATTAAATATGGTATGGCCTTACTACGTAATTAAGAAAAAAAAGACTTTATAAATTTGAAAAACTATTCAACTTTATAAATTTGACGAGCATAGGCTTAGACTTGCGGCGTATGGATTAGGCAGTAGTTGGCAGAGACTAAAAAGTGCCTTCATATGAATATCTGGTGCCCTCCATATCTATAGGCGCAATCCAGAGATGATCTCCATATCTTTTAAGATATGGAGGCACAATTCAAAAATGATATGAGCGTACTTCCATATCCAAAAAAGATATATGGTGCACGCTGTACAGGATTCGGGTAATAGCTAAGGGATCGGTCTTTACCCGTCCGGTCCATGCATACCATATGAATGGATGGCTTTCATATTGAAACTATCATGCCATGGCTTGTAACATCAGATGGGTAGTTAATTTACTGCAGAACTGCAGAGTTGTTGATATTTAACATGCAACAACTTATTTAATGTTGTTGCCATTGGTGTAATTTTGAGATTTAATAATTTGCAGCAACTTTAAATAAATTGCTACAATTTAGATAATTTTAAGAGTTAATAAGCTATGCCAAATTAAAGAATTTTAAGGCGATCAATAACTAACCAAGTTTTAATGCCACAGTTACACAGTAGCAGGCCTTTGAGTCTCAACTTTCTTAAGAGTTAGATCTCAACCACGTTAAAATCTAACTGCCTGCCACGTAGCAACTGTTGCATTAAACTCTGGTTAATTTCCTTCTAAAATTATAGATTCAAAAACTAATTTGCAGATCTTTCTGGCCCGCAGCAGAGTAATAAATGCTACTGCAGCGACAATAGAGATGCGATGTAGCTATGAGGACAGAGGACAGCCTCGCTTTAAAAGCGAGGCTGTCGGGCGCGGCCGTTTGGTTCGCCGACTAAAACATCGCGTTGAAAGGACAAGTAACAATAATCACTGTCATTGACATTAACATTGACATGGAGCCTGCGAAACAGCTACGGCATGCATAGAAAGCCACTAACGCGACGGCTCGGAGACTGGAGTTACATAAAGCTCAATTATAATCGTGCTGACTAGTTTCATATTTTCAATTTGCCTTGATCTCCATAAAACTCTCCCCAAATCTCTTTTGTGGTTCGCCATTTTCAATATGTGAAAAGCTTTCACTGCTTGCAGTTGCATCCCACTACTCAATAAATGGCTCCATTTCGTTTTGTACCAAGGACTTCGGGGAGTGTCATTAATGTTTGAATTCACTCCCGGGCTTTTGCTCCAAAGGAGTTTACATGACCTCGACCGAGGGTTTGTTAAACCCTCGGTCGAGGGCTTTACAAACCCTCGGTCGAGTTTTAGTTAAGACCTCGACCGAGGTATTTAAATACCTCGGTCGAGGGCTTAAGAAAATAGACTTAGCCCACATTCAAACAAATGAAAAATTTTCTGTGCCTTGCAAAGGTGTACATCCTGCCATTCCTAGCACATAACTGAGCGGAGTTAATACCGATAAATTCACCAACAAATCTTCTATCCATTGAGGTATCATACACGCATTTTGGCATTCATATGAAATTTATTTATTAATTACTTCTAAAACTTATACTTAGAAAACCACACTGCAACTTCGAAGTAGCTCAAAGAATTCTTAAAAATGCACACATCACATATCGACGTGTCCTCTTCAAAAAGGTATCTTTGGTTTTTCAATTTTTGAAAAAATAGAAAAAATTGCTTTACGTGGACAAATATGTGTTTAAAACGATGCTGAAATCGAATGTGGTCACTTTCGAAAAATAATAAATAATTGTATAATGCGAAAAAAATTAACAAAAAAATATGCACATCACACTGCATTTTATGTAGATCGTGCTCATATATATATATATATATATTTTAAATTATTAATGCAAGATTGAATTACTCTACGTGGACACGAGCCACTTATTAGCTTCTTCAAATTTTTAAGGTCACACAGTTCATTAAATGCAAAAATTCACACATTAAATGACATCAAAATATTTTTAAAAAAATATCTCTATGAAGCCAACATAATATTCTACAATTTGTTTTTTTACTGCAAGTCAAAATTCACATGGCATATATGCGTTTTGAGGGCTTCTATCTAGCACGTGAGTAAAAAATCAGGTTTTCATTGCCAAATTTGGCCAAAAAGTGTTACCCATCTTCATGGAATCACCCCCACCTTCCATCCCAGCTGACAGGTAATCCACTCAAATATCCTTATAAACCCATTCCAAAAGAATGAAGTACCAACAATACTGAAAGTCCGGCCACATATCCAATCTTCAAGAGGCTTGTTCTTTAAGTATTTATGGACAATAATCCTGCTCCAGATCCCAGTACCAGTAAGTAGTTGCCACATACTCTTAAGTCTCGGAGAAATACCAAACCATTCAAGATTCTTGATATCCCAACCACCAAATTCAATAGGTAAGGAAAGAGTTTCCCAGTTTACCAAATGAGAATTCTGATGTCCTTCAGAGGTTCCCCAAAGAAAGGAGAAAATAAGTTTGCGTAATACATTTAGTATGGATTTAGGGCATCTAGCCAAAGCAAACCAATAGACAGCCAACCCTGTTAGCACAGCTTTAATGAGGACCACTCTGCCACCACGAGAAAGATACCTGTAGGTCTAGTTATGTATTTTTCTTTCAAATAAGTCGATCATCCATCTCCAATCCAAGGTGCGGTACCCCAAAGGTTTAAGATGATAGCCTACTTAAGCGCATCCTTTTGAGGATGGTAGAGATTTAACTACTTAGATTTTGTTATAGCCTACTTAGGCATTCTCAAAAGGATGTAGGTCTAGTTATGTATTTTTCTTTCAAATAAGTCGATCATCCATCTCCAATCCAAGGTGCGGTACCCCAAAGGTTTAAGATGATAGCCTACTTAAGCGCATCCTTTTGAGGATGGTAGAGATTTAACTACTTAGATTTTGTTATAGCCTACTTAGGCATTCTCAAAAGGATGCCTAAGTAGAGATTTAACTACTTAGTCGACTCTAGACTCAAGTTCTATTTCAATGGATCCAAAGTGAGGATGAGCTTTACCAGCTTTGCTAAAATGACTACTACATAAAGACAAGCCTAAATACAGAGTGGGGATAAACCATTTTTTATTAACTAGATGATAAATTGTTGATGCGTGTTGGGCTAAGTTAATTTCTTCAGTATCAGAGTATCAAAGTTGGAAACCAACTTTTCCTTCAATCGTACACACCTCTCTCTTGGAGTTGCACATTTGGGCTTGAAAAGTAACTTATCATTTAAAGGAAGGGTAGAAAGGCAAAAGTAAGGCAATGAAAGTGAGGACACGACTCCATATTTGAATAATGCTAAGCCAATATAAGAAAAAGAAGAAATTGAAAAAAAACAAAACCTTCCTCAAAGAAAGAAAACTCGCCACCTTCCTTTCAATCAAATAGAAAGTTTTAGTAGAGTTAAGACAACAATTTCCATTATTACATATATCATAATAACCATTTATGTAAGTAAACACTTATCATAAAAATTAATAACATTTTGAATTTTTTTTTTATCATGAAAATAAGTTCCAGTGAATTATTTGCCCATTCTTTGCGTTGTTTCTTAAGATTTTTGCTACCTACCTTTCAATCAAATAGAGAAGTTTTAGTACAGTAAGACAACAATTTCCCTTATTACATATATCATAATAACCACTTATTTAAGTAAACACTTGTCATAAAAATTAATAACATTTTGAATTTTTTTTTATCATGAAAATAAGTTCCAGTGAATTATTTGCCCATTCTTTGCAACTGTTTCTTAAGATTTTTGCTACCTACCTTTCAATCAAATAGAGAAGTTTTAGTACAGTAAGACAACAATTTCCATTATTACATATATCATAATAACCACTTATGTAAGTAAACACTTATCATAAAAATTAATAACATTTTGAATTTTTTTTTATCATGAACTTCATGTGAATTATTTACCCATTCTTTGAAACTGTTTCTTAAGATTCAATAGTATTTTGACTGTTTCTTAAGATTCAATAGTATTTTAACGTTTTTCTTTCTTAAGATTTTCAATAGTATTGTTTGCCCATTCTTTGAAACTATTTCTTAAATTTTTCAATAGTATTTTGACGTGTTTCTTAAGATTTTCAATAGTATTTTGATGGAAAGGCATATGCCCGTATTTGCCCATTCTTTGGGGCTGTTTCTTAAGATTTTCAATAGTATTTTAACGGGAGGGCATATGCCCATCAAATTCCAAACCTTTCTCAATCAAATTCCAAGCCTTCGTCAATCACTCGAATTTTTTTTAATCATGAAAATAAGTTCATGTGAATTATTTGCCCATTCTTTGCAATTGTTTCTTCAGATTTTCAATAGTATTTTGACGTGTTTCTTAAGATTTTCAATAGTATTATTTGCCCATTCTTTGAAACTGTTTCTTAAGATTTTCAATAGTTTTTTGATGTGTTTCTTTCTTAAGATTTTCAATAGTATTATTTGCCCATTCTTTGAAACTAATTCTTAAGCTTTTCAATAGTATTTTGACATGTTTCTTAAGATTTTCAATAGTATTATTTGCCCATTCTTTGAAACTGTTTCTTAAGATTTTCAATAATATTTTGACGTGTTTCTTAAGATTTTCAAGCCCATTCTTTGCAACTGTTTCTTAAGATTTTCAATATGACCATCAAATTCCAAACCTTTCTCAATCAAATTCCAAGCCTTCCTCAATCACTCGTGACTGGCACCTTTGTCCCCCCTTATGTTGTTTCTTGCGCTTGATAGTTGGTGCTGTTCGAGTATATTAGAGGACTAATCACAAAATAGATTTTAGGTAACTCGATGATAAAACAGGAACGGATACTCCCGAATAAGACCCCTCGAATCAGGTCAGGTCAGGAATTTGGGGTGGTTCAGAGGACGGGTCATAAATGCTTACTATTTATATTTTGTAACCTTTATCCGATCAACTACCCTTTGCCCCCAGCTTTTGTGCCCTACGAGTTAAAACGAAAAATAAAATGAGAAATTCATTACATGAAAAAGCCATTACATAGATTATTTTAAAACACTTATCAATCTAAAAACACTTTAAACTTTATAACACTTATAAATCTAAAAACACTATAAACTTTATATAATAATTTTAAACATATATTTAAAAAAAACACACACAGTATAATAAAAATATGTAAATTAAAAATAATTTTACCTCTTACTAATATAATAAAAATATGTAAATTAAAAATAATTTAACCTCTGACTAATATAATAAAAATATGTAAATTAAAAATAATTTCACCTCTTACTAATATAATATGAAAAAATACTTATATTATGAAATTCAAAAAAAAAAAATATCATTCTAATATATTTAGACATAAGCGCTAATCCTGATACTAGGGGAAGACATCCTTACATCCTGAAAGCCCTTCTCCCTCATGTTCCTACTCCAAACCAACAAGGACCCAAGAAACTTAGAGACATTTTGTTACCTTCTGAAAAGACCCGAACAATGGAGTGAGGAATCACAAGACATTTTACTATACCCTTAAGTAATCAAAATTAACATAAAACTATAAAATTTTCAAAAAAAATCGGTTACTATTTTTTATGAGTCATTCATGACAGTTAAGGGTACCATGAAGTAATCAAAATTAACATAAAACTATAAAATTTCCGAAAAAAATCGGTGGTTGTTTTCGATGTGTCATTCATGACAGTTGAGGGTACACCATTAAGTAATCAAAACTATAAAATTTCCAAAAAAATCGGTGGTTGTTTTTTATATGTCATTCATGACAGTTGAGAGTACATGGCCAATCTAAGCATAAACGAAAATGAAATCATCATTAAAGCTAGGAGAGAAGCCGTGTTGACCCCATCTCAGTCAACCTAATCAATTTGGAAAAATACAAAAATATAAGTGAAGGCGTTACAAACAATGCCAGTGTCGACCCCATCTCACTCAACCTAATCAATTTGGAAAAATAAAAAAAAATAAAAAAATATAAGTGAAGGCATTACAAAACAATGCCAATGTTACACCTGCGTGGCATTAAAACAAATGGCATGACAATGCCAACGTTACACCTGCATGACAATAAAACAAATGGCATGACATTGAAACAAATGGTGCAGAGAAGAAATTCACAGTAAGAAATCAATATATAGAGAGATTATGTACAAATACTCGACCCCATCTCACTCAACCTAATCAATTTGGAAAAATAAAAGAATATAAGCGAAGGCATTACAAAACAATGACAATGTTACACTTGCGTGGCATTAAAACAAATGGCATGACAATGCCAACGTTACACCTGCATGACAATAAAACAAATGACATGACATTGAAACAAATGGTGCAGAGATGAAATTCACAGTAAGAAATCAATATATAGAGAGATTATGTACAAATAATCTGCTTTGTTGCTGTTACAGTTGCAATTGCTTCGATACATTGCAATTGCATAAGTGCCAGTGTTACACTTCTGCATGACATTAAAACAAATGGCATGACATTGAAACAAATGGCGAGGAGAAGAATGCACAGTAAGAAACCAATATATAGAGAGATCCTTCCCAAGTGGTCGAAGTGTATGTGAGGGTCACAGGGGGCAAAGTTGGAGCTGCTTCACCTCTGGCCCCAAAGATCGGTCCTCTGGGTCTGTCGCCCAAGAAGATCAGAGAAGACATTGCTAAGGAAACAGCAAAAGACAAAAAGGGTTTGAGGGTGACGGTAAAGCTCACCGTTCAGAACAGGCAGGCCAAGGTCGCGATTGTGCCCAGCGCAGCTGCCCTGGTCATCAAAGCCCTCAAGGAGCCCGAGAGAGACAGGAAGAAGATGAAGAACATCAAGCACAATGGAAATATCGCCCTCGACGATGTCATTGAGATCGCTAAGGTTATGAAGCCGAGGTCCATGGCGAGGAATTGGCTAGGACAGTGAAAGAGATTCTAGGTACATGCCTTTCCGTTGGTTGCACTGTGGATGGAAAGGATCCAAAGGATCTCCAGACTGAGATTGACAAAGGAGAGGTCGAGATCCCCGAAGAATGAAGAAAGAATTTCAATTTGGTAATTGCTTCGATACATTGCAATTGCATAAGTGCCAGTGTTACACTTCTGCATGACATTAAAGCAAATGGCATGACATTGAAACAAATGGCGAGGAAAAGAATGCACAGTAAGAAATCAATATATGGAGAGATTATGTACAAATACTCTGCTTTGCTGCTGTTACAGTTGCAATTGCTTCGAGACAATGCAGAGAAGAAATTCACAATAAGAAATCAATATATAGAGAGATTATGTACAAATAATCTGCTTTGCTTCGGTTACAATTGCAATTGCTTCAATATAATGCAATTGCATAAGTGCCTACTTTGGAATTTGTGAGTTCTAGTCTGCAAAATTATATCAAATGGCAAGCTCAGCCATGGTCCAAGGGTTTGAAGAGCTTACAGGCCTAAGGCCTTCCGTTTCTTCCTCCACAGGGGTCAATGAAGGCGGCAACGTAGCTAAGAAGTTTCTTGCTGATAAGTTTCAGTGTAAGGTGAATGACTGAGAGTGCTGGGGTGTGGGAGGGAGGCTCAGATTTTATTTTTCTGGTGGCTTTCAGATCTCGTGTCTGAAGGGAGGCATGGGTATTGACTAAAGGGTTTGATTGTGAGGTAGCCATAGTCTAAAGGGGTCGCATGGGGGGGTGCTTTTTTTGTTTCTTCCTCCACAGAATTACAGCTGGGCTTCTCCAAGCATCCATCAAGTAAGTTGAAGGTCCATTTTAAACTAATTTAAAGTGTACAAATTACAGGCTTCTCCAAGCATCCATCAAGTAAGCTCAAGTTCCATTTTAAATTAGAAGCCTCCATCAAGTAAGCTCAAGTTCCATTTTAAACTAATTTACAGTGTACAAATTATAGCTGGGCTTCTTCAAGCATCCAGGAGGTAAGCTCAAGGTCCATTTTAAACTAGTTTAAAGAGTAAACTTCAAACTTCAGTAGTCAATAAAGTGTTGTTTTTCTAAGGAAAAACAACTTAACTTAAACAATGTTGTTTTTGAAGATGGATGGTTCAACCCGAAACTAACTCCTATCCGTTTAGTTAACATAAAACATTTATTTTCATAATTTTATTTTATGCATCCAATGATGTGGAGATAAAAATCAGAATCCATTGTGGGGCGGAAAAGTCAAAATCCATCATCTTACAGGTCAAGGCCATAGCCATAGGTCTAATTTGGGCTGCATTGCGCGCTAACTCTGCTATAAAGGTTTATTTTGGAGTCATATGTTCTTTTGAGTGTCAAAGGTAAACCTCCTAACATACATGATCCATTAACCATTAAAGATCAAGCCGTTTAAAGCCTCCTAACATATATGATCCATTAACCATTAAAGATCAAGCCGTTTACATAAGGTTTAGCTATAGGATCAATAGATATATTGCACATGTAAAATAGAGGATCCATTTCACATTTGATATTTGGTATTTCGTAAGGTTTGCACAATGAAGGAATAGGAAAGCTACATGGCCTGTATATTTGCTAATGACATACTTCTGTATATTGGCTAATATCTTAATACTAAACTTCCTCTCATTCAAAAAACCATTACCATGCATTTATACAACCAAACTCGTATTTGCTTGCGGTTGCTTTCCTATCGTCATCACTCCCTTTGCTCAATTCGCTAGTTACTATGCTTAGTTGTTGTAGTTATACATCTAATATCACTCAAATTTATTGCTTCAAGCTTCTTATATGAAATCAATTATGTGGTTACTCTGTTTAGTTGTTGTAGTTATACATCTAATATCACTCAAATTTATTGCTTCAAGCTTCTTATATGAAATCAATTATGCTGTTACTCTGCTTAGTTGCTGTAGTTATACATCTATCACTCGAATTTATTGATTCAAGCTTTACATCTATCACTCGAATTTATTGATTCAAGCTTTTTGTATGAAATCAATTATGCATTTACTTTGCTTAGTTGTTGTAGTTATACATCTATCACTCGAATTTATTGATTGAAGCTTTTTGTATGAAATCAATTATGCAGTTACTTTGCTTAGTTGTTGTAGTTATACATCTATCATTTATTGATTCAAGCTTTTTGTATGAAATCAGTTACTTTGCTTAGTTGTTGTAGTTATACATCTATCATTTATTGATTCAAGCTTTTTGTATGAAATCAATTATGTAGTTA
>LPNX010460058.1:179689-191391 GCA_001517045.1 Pseudotsuga menziesii | reverse complement strand
TTTTTGTATGAAATCAATTATGCAGTTACTTTGCTTAGTTGTTGTAGTTATACATCTATCACTCAAATTTATTGATTCAAGCTTTTTGTATGAAATCAAATTTGCGTGTATTTTAAAGCATGGCTTCAAGTTGAGTAATCCTCTCTTGCGCCTTTAACCTTTCTCAATAAATAACTACCACTATAAACATCTTATGGTAAATTTAAATTTCTAGGAAACTTCCAAGGAAAAGTAACAATAACCATGATTAGTAACAATTACCATGATTTTTAGAGTTACATTGGAATTGGTAATTCTAATGAATTAGCAATTCTCTGCATGACGCTACTTTGGGGGAAATGACCCTGGATTATGCCTGGTTTCTGTCTTTCAACAAAAGAGCCCTTTCCCATACAATGTCAATTATTTAGCCATTGGGTGGTAACTTTCCCAGGAAAACAGTTCAATTCGTGAATTGCTCAAACAAGTTTATTAAACCCTCTTCATCCCACCCCACCGCAGCCAAACCCCACGACGAGAATTTTCAATGCTCGGAACAAGAAAATTATAAGCTCATTACCAAGGATGAGAGAGTCGTTAAGGCTGATAACTAGTTAAAAGTGTACTCCTAACCCAAAAAAGTAAAAACAAGTGCTATATTTTGTTTAATTTGAATAGCATACATACATTCTTTACATTTAGAGTTCAAAGGTGGTTTCCAACTGAATTGGCAGGAAAATGAGTTTTAACTGAGTTAAAATAGATTATTTCCCTCAGAATTGATGTAAACAAGGGCCCGATTGCTCATTATTCTTCTCTATTCCCTGCAGCCACTTACAATTTCTCTGGACGATGCAAGGCCAAACTGGACGCCTGTCAAAGTCTCCTACGGGAACTGCGCAGCATCTTTCATTGTGCCAGTAAACAAAGTGACTTACCGCTTCACCCACTAGCCTTCTTCCCTCTTCTTAGTTTGCAAGTAAAGAGCAAGCAAGCAACTGGTCTTCCTCATCCTTCTAAGTCTGTAGTTAAAAAGCAAGCAACCAAACAACGACGCTAGAGAACAGAAAAAGAAAATGAAGATTGTGTGCAAGAAACACAAGAGGTGGTAATGATAAGTACTTCATCGGCGTGCCACTCCCTCGTATACGGACTCAAGCATAGAATGGCCCGCCATTGCTTTTCAATGGCGCGTGACAGTTGACATGCACATGACTTGAAGTGACTTGAAGTGTGTCGTGGGCGGCGTTGCTCGGACAGGGCAAGGAGGATGGTTTGTCCAATCGGCAGAATTCTCCAAGGTCACGACTCATATGGAGAGCTAGCTGCTAGCTTTTCCAATTGAAATTAAGACCCACCCTTCAAATTTGATCACTGGTCGTATGGAGAGCTAGCTGCTACCCTAACCACCACATCGCCCGCACAAGGATCCAACGGGAGATTGGAATTAGAAATAGAAATATATTACTCTCCACCATTAAGCTACACATTTCAGCATTTCCAGAGCATGTATTAAGGTGCCCGTAATGAATACTAATTCGTGCATCCAGCGGATGGGAGCATGCAATCAACCTGTAATGAATGTTCAGCATTTGCGGACCATGTAATAAGGTGCCTGTAATGAATACTAATTCGTGCATGTATTAAGGTCCCCGTAATGAATACTAATTCGTGCATCCAGCGGATGGGAGCATGCAATCGACCTATAATGAATGTTCAGCATTTCCGGATCATGTATTAAAGTGCCTATAATGAATACTAATTCGTGCATGTATTAAGGTGCCTCAACGTGCCTGTAATGAATACTAATTCGTGCATCCAGCGGATGGGAGCATGCAATCAACCTATAATGAATGCTAATCCATGCATCCAGCGAATGGGTGCATGCAGGCCTGGAATTTCAAATTTCCAGTGCCTGTCATGTGAAAATTTGGTGACGTTTTCAAGTTTTTGGTGCCTGTCATTTTACATCTTCGGCAATTTGGTGCCTGTCAAATATATTTTCATTTCTAAGTTTGCTATAAAGGAGCACACACACTTTGTTCTTGATTGATACTGAAATACAAATTAATCACTGCTTATTTTTCTTCCAATTGATTCTACTACGTATTGCGGGGGCAATTATAAACCTACAGTAGTTTAGAGCAACTCGAGTGCTCATAGAGAGGGGTAATTTATAAATTTTGTTCTTTTGAAAATAAAATAAACAATCTTATTACAAACGTTTTAGAATATAATTAAAAATTAAATATATTGTAAAGTACAACTTTTTAAAGATCAAAACTGTAACGCTTCATCTCAGAAATCCTAGAAATACTTTATTGTATTCTATATTAAATCTCACAATATAGAAAGAACAAATAAATTGAAGTTTCTTTTTCCAATTTCTTCTGCGCGGGATTGACAAACCCTCTTAATATAGCAGCAGACTTTTCTGTTAGTACCGAAAAATAAATTAAATCTCTGATTCTACGAGTAAAATTTAACTTGAAATCACAGAGAACTGAAAAATGAATAAATCTCGGAATCTAAGTAAATATATAGTTAAAAATGGACAAATCACACTGTACTGAGAAATTAATTTATCTCGGAAATATTTAGCTTTTTCCAACAGAAACAATTGAAAACACGTTCTAATCAGAATAAACGAATTATCTGTAGAAGATGTCTTCCTTGCACATTATATCGTGTCATATGACATGATTCTCTTCAATTTTATTTGCAGTTTATTTACCAACAGGCAATTTGTGCTCGAAGGAATCTACAGTTCAATTCATGCGCTAGCCAAGGCTTTAAAAGTTGGGGTTTAGGGTTGCTGCACGCTTTAGGGTATAGGGTTTTGGGTTGCAGCATACATTACTGTAGTCATGTTAAATCAACAAGTTACAGTATTGCTATCAAAACAAAACACTGGCAGAAAAAATTCGTTTCTTCATATCAACGCATAATTTGTTGAGCGTTTAAAGAAGAGAAAGGGGTCGGTGAAAGAAGAATTAATTGTAGCATTATTCCGAAATATAATGAAACGCAACAAAAAGTCCTACATACATTGAGTTCGTCTCTACTTCTTAATTAATTGACCTAGTTGCTTTCGATCTGAACTCACGACCCTTGCAAAAGAAAGCTTTAATCACAGTAAACTTTTAATGGAAGCATCTTACCTGATTTTTCCAAACGCAAAAGTTATTCCTATGAATATATGACGAATCTACTGCGCAAACGGGCAGAATACGCATGTATAGCACGCTGCAGGTAGGCATGTAAAAATCTGAAGTTTGTAGGAACCAATCCTTTATTATCAAAATTTATTTCCAACACATGAGCAATACAGTTGAAGAAGAGAACATCTGCTCTACACTAGAGTTAAGAACACAGTTTATACTGCACATATACAATTGTGTAATAGTGGATACCTATCAGATAAAGTTGGACTAGTAAGCGGGAAAATATCTGTTGTAAATCGCTGCCAGCCAGCTAGGTTCTCCACTTTCAGCTCAGAGAATAGATAGCTGGATGACAGATACAATCCAATCCACTTTGGTCGATTCTCCAGTCTTATTTCTTCTGTTTAGCAGGTAGATGGAGAGAGAACATAGTGCCCAAACAATCGCTAATTGCTATGGGTTCTGTTTGCATCGATGAGGTGGTCACGGATACACGGTTCTTAGATAATGCATGTGTGGCGCACATGAAACAGAGGAAAACCAATCCGGTAGACCTCCATCAATCGGTACTTTCCATTCGATGTAACATCAAATTGTAAGTAGGTAGACACCGGTCCAAGCCTTCGTAGATGAGGCCATCTGTAACATGCTGCCTCTGCAGACTACAGGTACTATAAATTTTGACGTTTGATAAATATTAGTAGACGTCAAATTGACGGTTTAAAAATTTTGGAGGACATAGATGTTGACGTGTTAAAAAAATTTCCACCTGTCAAATACGTGTAAAAATGAAAAAAACGAAACGTCAAATTCCAGGCTTGGGTGCATGCAATTGACATGTACAGTTCTTTTATTCTGTCTATAATGTTATGTGAAAAGCCGTACACATCACACTATAATCTTATGTCAAAACTCGTACGCGTCACACCATTTTCCAGCATGCAATCAACCTGTAATGAATGTTCAGCATTTCCGGACCATGTAATAAGGTGCCTGTAATGAATACTAATTCGTGCATGTATTAAGGTGCTCATAATGAATACTAATTCGTGCATCCAGCAGATGGTAGCAAGCCTGGAATTTGACGTTCCACAGAACATTTTTTTAATTTTTACATGTATTTGACAGGTGGAAATTTTTTTAACACGTCAACATCTACGTCCTCCAAAATGTTCAAACCGTCAATTTGACGTCTACTAATATTTATCAGACGTCAAAATTTATAGTCAAAATTTATAGTACCTGCAGTCTGCAGAGGCACTGGCAGGCATGCTGGCCTGTCTCGATGTTGGCATCTGGATTCTGAGGTAGACGACATACTGGATTGGGGCAATGTCCTTGTGGGTGGAGTTAATGCTCTCTCAGATTTCTTTTCCTTTTCTTTGAATAATCCGGCCTCCATTCCCGTCTCTTAGCGGCGATTTTGGCTCTTTTACTTTGAATGCGGAAATGGCTCCTTGTCTCTCTCGACCACAGTCCCTAGTGCTGAGTCTTAGCAAGAATGTCTGGGCTGTGTTGTCTCTGCCTGCGTGCTGTTTAACTTTTCTAACAACTTTCTGAGGCACCAATTTTGTCTTGCAGTTCCATCTCACATGCCTGTCACAGTCCCCGACCCTTCATTCTTTATACGCTTTCAAATTCTCCCAATTCAAGTCATATTGCAGTGCTGCAGCCTCATCTCTTATCCGCCATGGCTGACTCAACTCCAACCTTCGGACCCCCATCTGACTTTTAACTTCGGATATGGTATGACCGTGATTAGATCACATGATCAAATAATCTATATGCCACTTACTGTTTATTAGGGTTTCCTTTCTCGCCCCCTTGTCTTAGAACCAGAGTTTGGAGCTTCGGCGATCTCTGGGCTCTGGATGTTGCTGCAGCAGCATAGAAGCAGTATTATTATTATATAGTAAAGCTGCAGTTGAGTTCAAAACTTTATGATCCCTAGGATATTTAGGCAAAAATGATTGCCCCAGATTGGGAATTTAATGGTGTCGTTCGATCTCCCTCAAGGATATGGCAGTTCCAGAAGCTTGTCATCTCTAGAAACCAATGATGTCATATTTTGAGAGTAGGATCCCTAGGATAAAATTTGCTTGTTGTGTTGTTGCATATTTTGAGAGTAGTAAATTTTTATGCAAATTTTTTAATCATACTTAAGTATAACATAAAAAAATATTTGATAGGCATAAAAAATATATTTGACAGGCACCAAATTGCCTGGGACGTAAAATGACAGGCACCAAAAACTCGAAAACGTCACCAAATTTTCAGATGACAGGCACTGGAAATTTGAAATTCCAGGCCTGGATGGGAGCATGCAATCGACCTGTAATGAATGTTCAGCATTTCCGGAGCATGCAATCGACCTGTAATGAATGTTCAGCATTTCCGGACCATGTATTAAGGTGCCTCAGCGTGCCTGTAATGAATACTAATTCGTGCATCCAGCGGATGGGAGCATGCAATCAACCTATAACGAATGCTAATCCGTGCATCCAGCGGATGGGTGCATGCAATCGACATGTACAGTTCTTTTATTCTGTCTATAATGTTATGTGAAAAGCCGTACACGTCACACTATAATCTTATGTCAAAACTCGTACGCGTCAAACCATTTTCTACTTAATTTTAATGCAATTTAATTTGAATTTGTACATGGATTCAAACAAAGAAGGAAATATTAAAGAAAGAAAGACATGTACAGTTCTTTTATCTGTCTATAATGTTATGTGAAAAGCCGTACACGTCACACTATAATCTTATGTCAAAACTCGTACGCGTCACACCATTTTCTACTTAATTTTAATGCAATTTAATTTGAATTTGTACATGGATTCAAACAAAGAAGGAAATATTAAAGAAAGAAAGAAAATGACATAATGATAAAGGATCTTCAGGATGGAGGACTTTTTTTAAGATGCAATGCATGTTTTGGAAAACGTGTTTTTTGTTATAGAATTCAATAATGCGTACATGTTTATTAAGCATAGGAATGAGAAACCCGAGGTAGCCATAGCCAAGTGGGATGCTATGAAGGATAGGAGAACAAAAGACATGTTTTTCTTCTCTAAAATGTATTCGCATTTTGGAGAACAAAAATATGTATGCATTTTACGAGAACAAAAATATGTATCCAAAAATATGTATGCATTTTAGAGAAGCAAAATGTATGTGCATTTTGTAAAGCATGTTTTCTGTATTCTAAGCCAAATTTTGACGGTCTCTGTAAAATATTAGCTGTATTTGACGGGTAAATTGGCCCATGACAGATATTTACCCATTAAATTCCATCCCTGGGTGCCTGTAATGAATACTAATTCGTGCATCCAACGAATGGGATTAAGGTGCCTCTAATGAATACTAGTTCGTGCATCCAGCGGATGGGAGCATGCAATCGACCTGTAATGAATGCTAATCCGTGCATCCAGCGGATGGGTGCATGTATGTCAAAACTCGTACGCGTCACACCACGTACTATGGTCTTTTTGGGTTCGAAACAGGCCTGGAAATTCAATGGTCTTTTTGGGTTCGAAACAGGCCTAAAAATTCAATTTTCTTGTTCCTGTCAATAAATTTTTAATGACGGTTTCAAGTTTTTCGTGCTTATCATTGGACAATTTAACCAATTTTGCTGAGTGTCAATTTATTTATATTATTTTTAATATTATATATATGTGAATAAAATCTTTTTTTATATTATATATAAATATGAGTAAAATATTTAAGTTTAACTAATTTTGCTGGAATTTCAATTTATTTTTAATATTATATATGTGTGTGAATAAAACCTTTTTTTATATTATATATAAATATGAGTAAAATATTTATATGGAAATTTACTAATTAAACAAGTGAAATAGCAGCAAGGCTGCTTATACCTGCCTCTTAGAAATATTTTATTGTGATATTGTATATAGTTTAAAGCTAAAAGTTAAAGAAATTATGAAACATTCAAACTTGAAACAATGTATTACTTGTTGCCATGGTACTTATATTTCTATGTGTATATCAATTAATTAGTTATTAAGTAAGTCCTTGAAATTAAAGATCCAAAATGAGTTTACTTGTCTTTGTGAATAGGAGAGCTTTTGTCACTACCAATAGTTGAGATAAGCAACATAGATGCCTAGTACTTGGCTCTTAAAAATAGTTTAATAAATATTACGTAAGAAATGGATATTGAATAACATTAACAATGTTGAATGCCTAATAAATACTTAACAATATAGATATTAAAAATGTAACAACAATTGGAGATTTTGAAAAATCTGAATTCCAATGTAAGCACCAACTATTACAATGAAACTTTCAAGAAGATCATTCTTTAAAAACATAGAATGTGTGGCATTGTTGTATATAAATATATGCTAATCTAATAAAAAATAATAATAAAAGGAAATATTTACAAGCATTTATAAAAATAATGTTATAGACATTGAAAAATAAAAGATATTTGATTATATAAAATTAAAACAATAATAAGAAAAGTATGATTTTTAGTGAAAATAAAAAATAAACTAAATGATATTAGGGATTTTTTTTTTAATTTTAATATTTTTTGAAATCAACCCTTTAATCACATAAATAAACAATTAATTGAGTATATTAAATTTAATATCAAACAACTATGTAATATATATAAAGAATTAATAAAAAATTAAATACATTTAATTAAAACACAATTAAAACATTTATGCATACAAAATGTATCTTTTGCCATATGTAATTAAAAACCTGAATAACTACAATAAAATAGAAATTCTTTTATAAATATTTTATTAAATAATTTTAGTTATTATTAAATAATGTTATCTTTTGTAATATGTAATTAAAAATTTGAGGGGTGGCAGGCGCGGGGGGATTCTCCTGAATTCCGAAGGATATGTTGACCAGACCTTTGCTTGGGGGCTCGGGAGAAGAACCAATAACGAAGCGGAATGGCTGGCCCTTATTCAGGGTCTTCACCTCTTGCATAATATGAAGATTCACAGGGTTCTGATCTTCGGGGACTCAAAGCACGTTATTTACAAGATGGTCAATGGATATCCTTCAGGAGCTATCAAATGTCGTCGGTTACATGGGAAAGCCAAGCTTCTCATGTCCAACTCCTATGAGATTTATCATATCCTTCGGCAAAACAACACCGCTACGGATAGCATGGCCAATGTGGGAGCCTCCCTCCCACAAGGACTGTACAGTCAGAACGGAGCCCAGCCCTCCATCATACCTATTCCTTAATGAGGCGCTGGATGCTTCCTCCACACTTATCCGCTTCTTGGATTTTCCTATTGATGCAAATGACCCGCTCCCAACTCAACGAAATTACCCCATTCCTCCCTCCTTCTTCACCCTCTTTCTCCTCTCCCTTTTTTTCCCCTCTACCCTCCTCTCTCCACTCCCTCTTTCATTACCCCCTCCTTCATTCCCCCCTCCTTCTTTTAACCCTCCTTCCCTTCCTTTCCCCTACCCCATTTTGCCCCCCCCTCTTTGCAGCTGGCTTCCTTCTTTCTGTCGGCCCTCCTCATTTATTTGCCCGTCCTCTCACCTTCTATCTCTTGGCCGCGTGGACTACGGCCTGCTCTTCCCTCTTCTCGAGCCTTCTCTGCATTAAATTGATGAGGCGGTGGGATTATTGCTATCCTCCCCCGCACGTTTGTCTTGATTTCGGGCCTCTCCATATGCCGCTTCATTGCGAAGTCATGCATTCTCTCTCGATCTCGGCTCTGTTCGGCTCTCATGACAAGTCTCGAATTCTCCAGGAGGTGGTGACTGGTATAGAAGGAGGTCAGTTGTATGGTATTCCCTGGCAGGTTCTCCCCTTGACTCGTTCATTTGTTAAGGAGAGGCTGGCTCTCGCAGCCCTCTCCAATTGCCGCTGTAAGCTCACCTCTGTGTTGTGCCCTCGAGGCTCTAGTTCAGGCATTGATACCCCTGGTTTTGGCAGCCCGCGCTGTATTTTAGGTTGCATTTGTTCAGGGTGGCAGGAGGGCGCGGTAGGAACATTGGCCTTCTCCGACAGGCAGGGGGGTTTGGTGTTTCAACAAGAACTGTTGGTGCTCAGTTGCATTCTCAATTGTCCAGTGCTTGAGGGCTCGAACAGCACTCTAATTGCTGGATACATGTTTTTTTGTCTTTTATTATGTAAGCAATATATAAGGGCATATACTGCCCGTACTGTTAGTCATCATGGACGAACTCTGTATGTAGTTTTTGGACTCTCTCTCGGTTTAGCCTTCAGTGCTTCACCTATGTTCTGCAGGACTATCCTTCCTCCTTGTTTTGCTATGTACTGAATGGCTGTGCATAGCCCGTTTATAATATACTCTTTTTTAGTTTCTGTTAAAAAAATATATATGTAATAAAAAATTTGAATAATTACAATTATTTTTTAAACAGAAATATTTTTATAAATACTTTTAGAGAAATTATTTTACGTATACTTCATAAAAAAAATGAACAGAAATATTTTACGTATACTTCATAAAAAAAATGAACAGAAATATTTTACGTATACTTCATAAAAAAAATGAAATTATGGTGAACGAAATATAATATAAAGCAAATTAAAAAGTGTGTACGTCAAATCATCTACATAATAATTATTTGTTTTAAAACGCTGATCAGGGATCTTCACAACAGGTGGCAGACTGCAGGGACAACGGGAGAGAGCAAAAATCATCTACATAATAATTTATTTGTTCAAAAACTCTGATCAAGGATATTCACAACAGGTGGCAAACTGCATGGATGACCAGCGATAGCAAAAATCATCTACATAATAATTTATTTGTTCTAAAACGCGATCTTCACACATGGACGACCGGTGATAGCAAGCGGAGTATGCCGTGGTCACTGCGTTTACCCATCACTGGTATATCAATCGAGAGGCTTGGTTGCCAAGCTGATATTTTCTTGCATTTTCAGTTGGAGAGAATGTTGAGATTAAACTTTATTCATCTTGCATCAACCAAAGTATATTGTAGTTATTCTAGCTTTAACAATATTATTTAAATAGTTTTTTTTAACTATGTTTCTTTTTTTTTCAGAAAGAAAAAAGCCTGCCTTGTTATTCATATGTAGAATCAAAGGACATCATATCAATCACCCTCTATGCGGATTACATCAGACATCAGCAAAGAGTAAATCGCCAGAGGGAAAGGCATAACATCAAAGAGTGTGTTCCCAGCAGAAGACTGTCTCATCATATAAGTGAGACCTGTCTAAGGCATCCACATCTACGGAGCGTCAACAGGAGCTGAACAGCAGTCCAAAAGAGTTCTCTCTAACAATACAATATCAGGTATAAAAGATGAAGCAATCTCAAATACATACTCAGAAAAGCTGGAGAGTATCCTGAGAGACCAAATGGTCTTCAAAAAATTCCTTATAATTGCAAAAGCCTTGAGGAAGAGAGAGCGCAGTTTTAGAAAGTCGGTCAGCCAACCAATTGTGCTCTCGGTAGATATGAGATAAAGACAGGTTCTGGAAGCTGACCAAGAGATTTTTTGACTCCCTACACCAATGAAAGAGCTCAGGTGGGGAGATCTCAGTCTTTCCTCGTGCCCAACTGATGATTACAAGTGAATCACCGAAGACATGGGCAAGAGGAATGCCCATCATTTGGGAGGAGAGGAGAAGTGCCCACAGACTGAGCAATTCTGCCTTGGTGTTAGTGCCATATCCAACCCCTAGCGAGAACTCCAAGTAATGAGACTCATTTAAAAAAATACAATAACCTACACCAGCAATCATACAGTTGGAAGCACCATCCATAAAACCACATGGGTAATTCAAGACCGGAGCCTTGTCAATTTTCCTTTCGCGCTGCTTCTTCTTTACAACATTAGAAGCTCAAAAAGTTGTAAAGAAGAAGTTGTAAAGTGCTCTATCAATATCAATCAATAATTGATTTAATCACAAAGTTGTAAAGACACTCTCTATCAATATCAATCAATAAATAATTTAATCTTATATTTATTCATCTCATCAACCTTAATAGCAAAATCGTTGTTTAAAAAAAGCCAAGGAAGTGATTAATATTATATTTATTATTATATTTATTAGTCTCATCAACCTTAATAGCAAAAGTATTGTGAAAAAAATATCAATTAATAAATAATTTAATCTTATATTTATTCATCTCATCAACCTTTACCAAAAGCCAAGTTTAAAAAAAGCCAAAGAAGTGATTAATATTATATTTATTAGTCTCATCAACCTTAATAGCAAAAGGATTGGTAAAAAAAACATTTTCTTGGAAGGAGGATACACTTAAAAACAACTAATTTCATAATCTAACACTCTTGATACACTTAAAAACTACTCACACTTAGTTTCAAAAATAGAACACATGGTTTCCTCTTCATAAATACTAATACTTAGTTAACAATCATACATTTTAGGTTGATATACCTTTTTATTTGAGATTTAGAGTGGATTATGGCCTATGTTGTTTTATTTGTGGAGGATGATGAGACAAGTAAACTTTAGAGATTGATTCTATGGCAGTTGTTCAAAATTCATTATAAAAAAATGAATATAAACAATAATTGT
>LPNX010460058.1:164729-179288 GCA_001517045.1 Pseudotsuga menziesii | reverse complement strand
GATATTTAATTGATTATATAGAGTGAATTAATAAAACTTCAAAATGTCTTCCATTCCATAACTATCTCTTGACCATGGTGATCCAACCACAAACTATGTGGGTGTGCTAGTGTAATTTCAATGGTGGTTACATGTTTATATTAATATTAAAAAATTTATATATATATATATATATATATATATTTTGATATTTAATTGATTATATAGAGTGAATTAATAATTTGACAAATTTAATATTTTTTATTAAGTTTATTTTTTCAACAAAAACAAGCTTTACTTTATCTATTTATTTATCAAATTTGAATTATCTAAATTGTTTAAAAATAATCAAAAAATTTTAACTTAATAATTTACTATCAAAATTACCATCAATCAAGTAAAATTTTAACTTACAAATTTCTTATAAATTTAGAAAAATATTATAAATAAATAAATAAAGCTGTACATTAATTAACATACTCCAATTCATTATCAAAACATACAAATATAAGACCAACTTTGGTATTTTGAACCTTTAAAAAGGAAGGGATCTCTGGGTTTTCTTTAGAATTTTATTTATGTGCTCTAAAAGCTTTAAGATAAGCATTTCTAAATGACCATAATTGTGAAGAGTTAAAATGTTAGAAATGTCATTATTGTATGAAATATTTTGAAATTGTGCTTTAATATGGGTGTACATAGGCCATCTTATGAGAAAATGATTTTAATCTTCAACCCATTAGTATCACAAAGATGACAAATTCTTTCATCCCATAACATTTTAGGAATTGTCCAACACCTTGTTTCACTACTAAGTTCATGAGAGTTTGTTCTTGTTCATGAGAGTTTGTTCTTATTTTAGCCATGTTGATTTTCTTCTTTACGCTAATTAAAACATAGAGATGTTTTGATGGGTTGATCACCTCCTTATAATATCTTAATTTTTTCTTGTATACTTGTTTGTTGCACCACAGTTCTCCAAGTTAAATTTAGATGTAATAATACTTTTATTATTATGCAGATGTGATGTTGCCTAGAGTATGAAGCAATCTTAGGAAGCCTCTTGGCTCGCATGTTGTTTATCTTGTTCATATACATTAAATATCTATAAGTACCTAATCATAGCCATGCTCTCAATTGGGGAAGAAACTCACTTCTATGAGAAGGATAGCATAGGGTGTAATGCCTTTAATTTTGAGATTATATCCTATAAAGTATTTTTGGAATTGTTTTATCATTCTCTATAATTATCTAGAGATGCTACAACCCCAAAATTCACATCCATATAAGATAACATGAGTAACGAGAGTTTCAAAGAGGACTTTCTTCCTATCACACAGCCAACAGTTTCCTCATTTATAATTGTTTTCATGATCATAATAAGCTTTCCACCCTCCATTAATCATTTTCTCAATGTTATAATTCCAATTAAACTTGTGATGATGATCAATTTCCGAGATATTTTTTGAAGTCACTTCCTCCAAGTTGTTGTCATACATGAAATTAGCATAAGTAATACTTTGAGATTTGATTATCATTACTTTTGGTTTTGTTAGTGTTAACAATCATACAAGTACCGAAGATTGAGATTTGATTATCATTACTTTTGGTTTTGTTAGTGTTAACAATCATACAAGTACCGAAGAAAAAAATATTAGAGAATTTGTAGTTTCTTGTTGAGATCATAGGGACTCCTTGCCATATAGAAGAAGGATGATGATTATACCAACCTAAGTAATGTCAACACAACGTGCGTCTTCCAAACAACCCTCTAGCTTAACAATGTATACACCAACACAACGTGCGTCTTCCAAACAACCCTCTAGCTTAACAATGTATACACCAAAAAGGGTAGAGGACATGAGACAAAAAAAAAAATTTGCAATTTAGTTCTTACATTAGTATTTGCACAAAAAATACAAGACAAGGTTGCATTAAGCCTCCTAGAAGGAGAAACACCCAAGATTCGAGACATGGAGAGGTGTGCTAAAGTCTGGATGCCACCCCATCTGGGGGACATGGGACAACCTTGCTTGACTCCTATATTGCAATTCATTTATTTTGACCATGCCATAATAACCTTCTCATACAACCTTCTCACAACAACTTGCAACTTAAAAGGGACTTTTACCTCCTCTAATCTATTCCAAAGGATAATTATGGGCATTGTGTCAAATCATTTTCTAAAGTCAAGAAAGCAACACACAAGATTGGTTTTATTATTGTGACACTCCTAAACAATGATCACAAGGTGGTTTATAGTTGAATGATAACTCCTAAATCTTTCTTGGCATTTATCTCTTTTTATGTGACTTTCTAGCCATATGTTGATCTTATTTACCAAAATAGTACATACAACTTGGATAAAAGAAGGTTAATCATAATGGTCGATGGATTATTTTTATCTCCATTTTGAAAGATAGGAACAATGAGGCTTTCTATCCAGGGTTTAGGGAAACACTGCTCACTACTACGTTGAAGAGCTTGTGGATGTGAAGGGCTCACCATTTCTTAATATTTTTGCTTGGTATCCTTCAATGTCCTTAACTTTCCCTTTTATGAGCTCCTTAACCCTAAACTCTATGTCTTATAAATATAAAATTTCTTTCTCTATAGAAAGGGTTTGAATGTTGTGAACAACATTAAGGGATTCATAAAGCTTTTTAAGGTAGAAATTTGAGTCCCTTAAGGGAATCTTATTGTTTTCTTTAGTTGTACTACTTAGAATTTGCCTCTAGAGTTTCTTAAAATCTATCTTAGATGGGCGCAAAAGATTCTCTTGCTTTTTACTTATATAGTATTTTATTTTCTCTTTTAACTAGGTTTTTTTTTTAAACTATGGGCCTCCCAAGAGTATATCCAACAACCCGCAAGCCAAATATACCAATAACTTGTGACTTAGCAAGGGCCGAGACATCCCGAAGCCCACAGGGGTGAACCTCTATCTAAGGGTTCACCTACCCTTTGAGCCTTATCACAACGAGCCAATAAGCAACCCTACAATTAGAATTTTTTACCTATATATCTTGTTGGATTTTAAGGACTTGTTACATGCATCTCTAATAGATTTTCTAGCATGCTTGCACTATTTATCATTAAGGGTTGGTCTTCTATTTTCCTTTTTACTTACACTATTATAAAAAACTTCCTTTTTACTTCCACTATTATAAAAAACTTGTTAATAGAAGTAGAGAGGGTTATGATCAAATTATGATAAGGAAGTTTCAATATTGTCCTTATTTAATAATACCTTTAATTTCTAATTTAAATCCTTATAGTAATCGGTTGCACCCTTTGACCTTCTATTAGTTGCTGCCACCAAAAAATTAAAATCTGTTTTCTAAAGTTAAAGTTTAGAGTTTGCAAAAAAATATTTTAAATTTTAATAAAAATATTTGTATTTGCTATTTTGTAAACTTCTAATTGGCCAATCAGGAATGATGTCATTCTTGGAGTTTGGTGACAATATTGACAATATTGAAAGGGCATCTGGAGAAGAGCAAGATGGCGAACGCAGGCCTCGTAAGAAGCGATATCATCGCCATACTCAGCACCAAATTCAGGAGATGGAAATGTAAGTTTTACTTTTAATAATACATAGGCGTTTTACAGGATATTAGAGCCGGCGTTTTGCAGGATAACAGCAATATAACGTTCTACTGGTGAATATTCATGCTGGTTTGCAGGTTTTTTAAAGAGTGTATTATATATAAATATGAGAAAAATATTTATTTGGAAATTTACTAATTAAATAAATTTTAAAATTTTAAAATTTTGAAGGAGAAAATTTTAAAGATTCTCCTTGAAAAAATTTGAAGGCTCAGAGCCGTTTTGGAGATAGAACCCTTAGGCGGCCCATGGATGACATGCATATTCTATCAATGACAATTATCCCGTAGCTAAAGTTCTCAAACAAGAGTTCCATTCCCCTTACTCGTATTGCAGGCAAATCCCGTTACTAGTAGTTCTGGTTAGCCCACTTGCTCGAGCACACTCTCAACTTGTAGATGCGCCAATCCCGCCTTCCCCCACGAGTAAAGAACCTGGTGTTCGGGGCGCCTTTAGAGATTGAAAACCAGAACTACCAGAAGCAGGAACAGAGGCGTTAAGCACTGATGCTGAGATACTATACTGGAACTGCCTTATTCTCTCTTAACAGCCCACACTGAAGCGGAGGGCATCAGTTCAACCTGAGATTCCATTTCTACAGAACGGAGAAAGGGGAGAGCGGGGAAGTAGTTGAGTAAGTCAGTTCAGTGTTCAAGCGGATTGGCAGTCAAGTAAGGATAAGATCTATCTCAAGTAGGAAAGGGAAGGCTCACAGCCGAAGACTAATAATAATACAATTTGAAACACAAAATATAAATAAATACAATGTAGCAGAATCACTACCAGTTTGAGCAGCAAATGAAAGCATAGATCAAGTGCCAGATCAAGATAGAGCAGCAGTTACATGTGCAAGTGCAGATGTGGTTGGATCCAGATCGAACAGAGTCATATCCAGTCCCAGGAGAAAATTCTTGAAGTAGCACCAATTGCATAAGCAGATTACCCAGCAAGAGTTGTATTCAATACTTGGAACCATGTAAGATGTCTATCAAACGTACCAATGCCAAAAGCCCCTATAATGAGCTAATAATAACAATAAACACAAAATATAAATAAATACAATACACATACAGAGAAATAGAGAAGTCTAGCATTTATGTGTGGAATTGTCTAATACAATTAAAAACACAAAATATAAATAACTACAATACACGGAATAAACACAAAATATAAATAAATACAATACACAACACAAAAATAGAGAAGTCTAGCATTTATGTGTGGAGTTGTCTTATACAACTAGAAACACAAAATATAAATAAATACAATACACATACACGAAAATAGAGTTGTCTTATACAACTAGAAACACAAAATATAAATAAATACAATACACATACACGAAAATAGAGAAGTCTAGCATTTATGTGTGGAATTGTCTAACAAGGGGACTTTTTGACTGTGTGGAATTGTCTAACAAGGGGACTTTTTGACTTTTTGATTTTCAGGCTAATTTTCTGATTTTTTGCCTAATCCTGTGAATTTAATCTACAAAATCTGTAATTTTTGTTGTTTGTTGGGCGATTTTAAGTTAAAAAAGAAATCAGGTGACATGAAAACCCTAACACCCACATATTCTGTAAGATCTAGCATGTTTTTGAAGGTTTTAAAAATTCCGTGAAGATTCATGGCAAAAAAACTGGTAAAAACCAGCCGAAAACAGAAGTCAAACTACAATCCCCTCCCCTCTTTAGACACAACTCGTTTATGTGTTCCTCGATTAACTCGTTTATGTGTTCCTCGATTAACTGGAAATTAAATTAAGAGCAGCCTAGGAGCTGACCCACACAATGTCCACACAATGGCCATGATTGTTAGCTAGGTTTTCTTAAAAATATTAATACATAATAATAATAATAATAATAAATTGAATTGAGTTTAATAAAAGATATGAAAAATCATTTTTTGGCTATAGATTGATCATTTAGTTTTTCATTTTAGCTATTGGATTTTATATATAATTAATTGCAATTTATTACATGGTTTGTTGACGTGTTTATCAAAAACTTCCATGCCAAATACGTGTAAAAATGAAATGAAAAAAATGAAAAAACGTTCTGTGGAACGTCAAATTCCAGGCCTGATGATAATACTTCGAAAGAATTTACTGGAGACACTGGAAGCTTGGATTGGATTCCAAACCAAGAAGACGTCATCCACCCAGCCATCGAATATTTTAAAATTTAACGAATTTAATTTTTATTTTTTTTTAACTCCTGAAAGAGTGAAAGAGGGGGTGAGGGGGAAGGGTTGGAATTTCAAATTTGCCTACACCCGTCAAAATTGCCGGTAACAATCAAAATCAGAAACGTTTTCTGTATTCTAAGCCAGATTTTGACGGTTTCAGTAAAATCTTAGCAGTATTTGATGGGTAAATTGACCAGTGACGAGCATTTACCCGTCAAATTCCATAATACGTTCATCTCATAATATAGGTATAAGGAAACACCATTCTTTGTACTAATAAGGCACGTATATTTAATAGTCAGCTTGAAATGGGTTCTGCTCAATCATATTAGTATGACAATACAAGTGAATACGAAGAATAGCTGGTACCGACATTGGATGTCACCTTGAGGTCTACTCCATCCAGATGGTGGGAACTGACCTTTTCACTATTAACGCCAGCCCCAACAGCCTATATCAGTGGAAACCTCTGGTTCAGTAGTTTATCCAGTAGCATATGTAGATTCTTCTGTTCGAACATATCCAGGAGCAGGAGCAGGTCCAGGTGAAGCAGTTTTAGAGAGTATATGTTATTTTAGGGTGACGTCATTTTCAATGAAATATTTTAAAATTTAACAAATTTAATTTATTTTTTTAACTGGTGAGAGAGGGTTTGAGGGGGAGAGTATATGTTATTTTAGGAAGACGTCATTTTCAATCTGCTTTGTAATGATGTGTAATGATTTCAAAATAAGAAGTTCACCCATGAGATATTAGATTAATTAATCTTAAAAAAAATTAAAAAATACAATAAATAATTTTAAAAGTTTAAAATTATGAAATGTCAAAAATAATTGAAATCAAAGCTAACTACTATAGAGTCAAAGCTCACTAATGTAAGTATCTACTTGTTAATGTAAGTATCTACTTGTGACATGTCACTTTAATACTCACTTTAATACTCGTCTACTTTTATTAGTGACATGTCACTTTAATACTCACTTTAATACTTGTCTACTTTTATTAATTTTTTTATTTGAAAAAAACATATAAAAATGGTAATGTCCAAATTTTTTGTGCAATCAAATAATAGTTAAATAGCAAATAAGCAAAATTATAGTATAATTAAAGATAATTATTCTAGTGCAATCAAATAATAGATCAATAGCAAATAAACAAATTTATACTAGATTTTTAAAAAATCATTTTTAAAATCATAAACAAAATCCCCACGTGTCCCTATAACTCAATTTACTTTTTTTCATATGGAAATATTCATGGGAAACCCAGCAATAATTCCCCACACTTCCCCACATTAGTAAACCGCCAGCCGACCATCCTCACAGAAAGCCTAACCCCAAAGGACTCAAGGATCAAACCCGTGGCCTCTCCCCGAACCGAGAGAGTGTGGGCACGTGTCTTACCAATTGAGCCTAACCCCAAAGGAGTCAAGGGTCAAACCCGTGACCTCTCTCGGTTCATATGGAAATATGCACGGGAAACCCAGCAATACTTACTTCCCACATTAGTGGATGATAGAGGTGGTAAACCACCGGCCGACCATCCTCGCAAAAGGCCTAACCCCAAAGGACTCAACAGTTAAACCCGTGACCTCTCCCCAAACCGAGAGAGTGTGGGCACGTGTCTTACCAATTGAGCCTAACCCCAAAGGAATAAGGGTCAAAGCCGTGACCTCTCCCCGAACCGAGAGAGTGTGGGCTCGTCTTACCAATTGAGCTAACATCCTCACAAAAGGCCTAACCCCAAAGGACTCAAGGGTTAAACCCGTGACCTCTCCCCAAACCGAGAGAGTGTGGGCACGTGTCTTACCAATTAAGCCTAACCCCAAAGGAATAAGGGTCAAACCCGTGACCTCTCCCAAAACTGAGAGAGTGAGTGTGGGCTCGTCTTACCAATTGAGCTAAGACTTGGGGCTCATCTTACCAATTGAGCAATCCCCCTATGTGGGTCAAACTCTATCAATTGGTTCTTCAACGGAAGCTTCTGGATCGGGAACTAAGGGCTCTGTAACCGAGAGAGTGCGTGTGGGCTCGTCTTACCAATTGAGCTTAATGCTAATTGTCTAGTTGGAATGCTGCTAATTCAATGGCCCAAGCAAACTTAGTATCTGCGGTTCGGAGGAACTCGATCCATCCAAATAATGATCATGATAAATTGCGTAAAGATCCCAACACGCTGGAGCTGCAACGATCCCAGGCGCCCGCTCCACTATTAAATATGGATTTGGCTAGTTGCTCATTTTTTTTAGAGTAGCTGACCCCTAGCCTACTATATTAGCAGGTGATGCACCATATCATACCAGATAGAGAGTGAGTGTATAGTAGGTGATGCGCCATATCATAGAGAGTGAGTGTGGGCTCGTCTTACCAATTGAGCTAAGAACCATACCAGATAGAGAGTGAGTGTGGGCTCGTCTTACCAATTGAGCTAAGAACCATACCAGATAGAGAGTGAGTGTATAGTAGGTGATGCGCCATATCATACCAGATAGAGAGTGAGTGTGGGCTCGTCTTACCAATTGAGCTAAGACTTGGGGCTCGTCTTACCAATTGAGCTAAGAACCATACCAGATAGAGAGTGAGTGTATAGTAGGCGATGCGCCATATCATACCAGATAAAGAGTGAGTGTGGGCTCGTCTTACCAATTGAGCTAAGACTTGGGGCTCTTTTTACTACAGAATTTGCTAAAATGTCCTTATGTATTTTTATAGGCTAAAATGTCCTTATGTATTTTTATAGTATAGTTTACTAGATAGAGAGTGAGTGTGAGCTCGTCTTACCAATTGAGCTAAGACTTGGGGTTGTTTTTACTACAGAATTTGCTAAAATGTCCTTATGTATTTTTATAGTATAGTTTGTAGTTTTGCTTATAATGTATATTAAAATGTCCTTATGTATTTTTATAGTATAGTTTGTAGTTTTGCTTATAATATATATTAATGTGGAGATATATAGTTTGTTTTTTAATTTAATTGTCACGTCGTTTTTAAAAATCAAGTCGTACCGAAGGTTAATGAAAAGGTTTAGAAATTTAGTTAGTCTTAACCTATCCTGTGAAGCAAGTTGTAGCAAAGGTTAATGAAAAGGATTAGAAATTTAGTCAGTCTTAACCTATCCGGTGAAGCGTGCCATGTGCCGGATGGGGCTTGCCACCCAGCTACTGTAGAGGAGTCAATTAATGTACACAATTTCCAAAATTACGTGGCATTTTAACAAAACTGAAGTATTTTATTTCTAATTTTAGAAATAATTAGGCCGCCCCGGTGAAAGAGAGCGCCAGCTGCGCCACCCAGTTAACTGACACCTGTTACGTGGCATTTTAACAAAACTGAAGCATTTTAATTCAAATTTTAGAAACAGGAAAGACAGTCATTTCCGTTTTTACGGACTCTTCGCTGGACAAGAATCCACAGCCCATCAAAGAGTGAGGGCAAGCCGAACTGAAGCATAACGGAGGTGCCGTTTAAGACTTTGACGGAGGAGAAGGGCCAAGAAATCATTAAATAACTAAATGGATTGGCAATTCGAAGGTTTTCCCATTAAAGAACCACAACCGGTCCGGAAAGAGAGAGGGCATTATACAGCAACGATATTTCCTTTTCAAAATTTAATTATTGTAATAATAGGGGAACAGAGTGAAGGCCTAGTTAAAATCCAGGGTTAAGATGAACTGAAGATTGAACTTCATAGGAAGTAGTTAATAAATCCAGTCTTTTAACACGGATTAACTATGAATCTGTGCTTTGGGGTTGAGAAGGAACGCAGGTTAAAATGAAGGTGTTTTGTAGATTAAATATGAATCTGTATTCTAGGGCTCAGAAGGAAGGCATCTTAAGCCTTGGGGCTTGCGAAGAAGGCACATACATGATACAACCACTCCACTTTAACCAGTTTAGGGTTAGGGTTAAATCATGGGACAAATTTATTTCCAGCTGATTAAGTACTGTAAAATATTATATTCTACATGCAACAACTGATAACCGAAATAAATGTCCTGTTTAAAATAAGAAAAGAACTGGAATCGAATTAGCTCGTTCTGCCCTCGAAGCACACAACCAACATGACCGAATTGGTTAAGTGATGCTACTCAACACATGCAGAGGAAAATAGATGAAAACAAACTCTGAGGTCCCCCCTCGGCATAAACATCACAATAAATAGAGAGGAAAATAAATAAAACAACCTTTGGGTGCTGTAAGAGCCCATCAATATACCAGTTTTGTTTCTCAGAACCCTTGGGTGCTCTAAGAGCCTCCCGACTGTGTAAAGCATGGGAAAGCATGCATGAATGGATGCAAACGAAATTGTCAGATACTATTCATTACAACCAGCTCCTAGTTTGTGCGACAATTGCAGTAGAAATATTAAACGAACCCTAACTCTGAACAGATTTTATGGGAGACACATTAAAGGAACCCTAAGCCTCGAATCTGAAAAACCAGAAACGAAAACAACATCAAACGAATATTATTTACTCATTAGAATTAACCGGGCATTAGAGACCTTCCACCTATAGGCTATAAACCAGTGGAAATTCAAGTGGACAAAAATACTAAACTGTCAAAAAAAGCATCTGGAAGATTCAAAACCTGGACCTGTCCAAAACGTTGCAACGCGGATGGACTTCATTTCGATGATGGATCCAGCAACTCATCCTTTAGGGAATCGACCTGAATTGAGAGAGGAATATGTAGGACAGAGATTTGAACACTCGGGTTTTTTAAGGATTTCAAAATATTTTATTTTTGGATTTATTTGGGAGGATGGCATTGGCATCCATCACTCTCGGACGGTTTAGGTGTAGCAGTACAACAAATAACCAAAATTAATTTCTTTTTAAAATAAGAAAACAACTGGAATCAACGGAATCCATCAATTTAGCTATTTCCAACAGGTAGCACATCTGCAACAAACAATAAGCAGTTTATTGCCACATCGACAAGAATGACGGCCGCCGATAGGATTGCAACGCATGGACTGCCAAGCACCGAATTAAAGAAGTTGACTTTATTCAACACTTGGACAGGAAAATGAAAGAAAAAAATTTCTATTAACCTGGGCATCAATATCACAGCAACACATGGAAAGGGAAATGGATAAAGGCAACCTTCATATTGTAGATTTAGTGGAAATATTAAACGAACCCTAACCCTGCACAGATTTATGAGCAGAGGAACCCTGAGCCTCAAGTTTGAACAACCACATACGAAAACACCACTATAATTTGCTCATTAGAATTAGCCACGCAAACTAATGTTAAAAGGAGAAAGAAAGATATTGAACTGTCGGCTCGCCAAAACCCTGCAAGGCGAATGGACTGCCTTTCGATCATGTTTCCAGCAACTCATTCCTGAGGGATTGAGCGATTTATGATGGGCAGAGTCCTGAAAACTATGCTTTTATTTGTAGGTTTCAAAATATTTTATATTTGGATTTATTTGGGAAGACATATGTGCTGTGGGGCTTTGAAGGAAGGCATCTTAAGCTGGGGCTTGCTAGGAAGGCACACACACACACACCGCACTCTAACCAGTTTGTGTTTATGATTACATCATCGGACAAATCTATCCGAGCTGATAATTACTGTAACATACTATAATATTCTTGCCAAGGGAGGCTTTTAACTAGCAAAATCAAAGCAGTACAGCAAATAACCGAAATTAATTTCTTTTTTTTTTAAATAAAAAAACAACTGGAATCAGCTTAATCCATCAATTTAGCTCGTTCTGTACAGGAAGCAAACCTGCAACCAACAGTAGGCAGTTTATTGACACACAGGCAAGAATTACGGCCGCTGATAAGATTGCAACGCATGGGCAGCCAAGCACCGAATTAGCGAAGTTGACGCTACTCAACACATGGACGGGAAAATAAATGAAAACAAACTCTGCTACCTTCAGCATCAATATCAATACACGAGAGGAAAGAAAATAAAACATCATCTGTGTGTTTAAACTGGAATCAGCGCATCAATATCGCAGATTTCTTTCTCAGAACCCTTGTGTTCGCCGGCTGTGCTACTTAAAAGCATGGAAAACACATGAATGAATACAAAAGAACTGTTCAGATACTGATACTATGCAACACAGGCAGCTCCTAGCTTGTACAAAACAATTGAACAAGCCACAGATTCGAAGAACCCTAAGCCTCGAATTTAAACAACCACATACGAAAACGCCGATATAATTTGTTCATAGAATTACCCAGGAATTAGAGACCTCCCAACTGTAAATTCATGTGGAAAAACTAAATGTTAAATGGCAAATGAAAGATTCAAAACCTGGAATCATGGAGTTGTCAGCTCGTCCAAAACGCTGCCTTCCGATCATATTTCCAGCGACTCATCCAGGAGGAAATCCGATAGGATTGAGCGATGTTCTGAAAACTCGATTTTATTTATGGGTTTCAAAATATTTTATAATTGGATTTATTTGGGAAAACGACATCTGTCACTCTCGGACGGCTTACGTGTCGCAATAGATTTTGGTATTTTGGTTTATATAGTTTTAAATGGTTATAACATAAACTTCTTTCAATGAAAACGACCACTTAAAAGAACTATGAAGGAAAATGGAACTATCTCATGATGAATGGTACCAGCCCTCGGTAAAGATCCATTTTGGAAAGGTGGGAAAGGTGGGTCTGTCAATAAGGTATGTGCCAATTAGGCACCTGAGTGGGCCCAATGGTTAAGAGCTTGTGTTATCTCCGAGGAGGTCACAGGTTCAAAACCGGCGGGGGGTAGGGATGCCTATTTAGCCCGTTGTGACAAGACTCGAAGGGTAGGCGACCCCTGGGATAGGTGCCCACCTATAGGTAATTCCTGGGATGTGGTACCGGGACGTCTCGGCCCCTGCTAAGTCACAAGTTTCTGGTATATCTGGCTTGCGGGCTGTTGGATATACCCTTGGCTGTTGCCATGGTTAAAAAAAAATAAGGTATGTGCCAATTTGTCCAAGGATGCAAGTAATTTAAGTTAGTATCTCTATTAGAAAGGGTATTTGACAAGATCACCTTGGATTTTTTTTTTTTATACCAAAAACAACTTTATATATATTAAAATCTGTGTTATAATTATAAATTTATCAAAAACTCTATTTTAATTATATTGACCATATTTCGGCAGAAAATACTCTAGACTATTTTAGTTCTCTTGAAGATGTATATCTTAAAAGCCTATAATTTACCATAGAACCTATTAACTTAAAAAATTCTTATGAATAGAAGCTATACTATGCTCAACAAACCATGATCAATTCCATGATCTCTAGGATCAGTTCCCAAGCAATATTCTTCATTTCCTCCCTTAAGACAAGCTTGGATAAGCCATCAGCCTCTGAGTTCAACTCTCTAGAAATATGTCTGAAAGTCAGAGATGATATCTTTTGTGCTCCTAGCCCAGTGTTGAAGCTCCATAGTGCGCAAAGAATGAACATCCTTTGCCCAGTCTATAATGAATTTCGAGCCACCAAAAATTGTGATAGCTAACATATCCTTTTTCCTCGCAAAATAGAGCAGTCCCCAAAGTGCCATGAGCTCAGCCTTTGTATTTGATCATCTGCCTGCCCCCGTCTTCAATCTAAAAGAAAGATTATATATGATCTTGATAACCATACCTGCCCTACAATGACCATCCTGTTGTGCACCATCTAAAAAACCAATAACACCATACTGGTCCTCCCAAGGGAAATTTATAACTCTACTGATCTTCAAATTTTTAGTAGGAAAGGGAGATGAACAACACTTTAAAGTTTTTGTTCCGATAATACTTCCAAACCCTTTTTATAGTAAAATTCATAATGTATTTTTTATTAACTTTGCTAGTAAGGTATGATTTTAAGAGGCTTTGTTTGGTTTAGTGATGATAATGAAAGGGTTGAGAATTTGACTAAGCCTCTTATTATTGATCAATTTGATGATAGAGGTTTATTAAGAATTTGTTTAAGCATGTATTTGTGGATTTGGTTGTTTTTTTTCGATATGTATGTTAGTATAAAGGTATTGGTGCTTGATGCACATTTCAATGGTGAATATTCGACACAAATTAAACTTGGCAAGTAACTATGTATTATACAAACATTGATATTTTTTTGTTGTGCACGCTTGTGGTGTTGTAACCTAGTTGCATATGCATAAATTTCAACCATGTCACATATGCATTGCACAACATAGTGTAGTGATTCTTGTTGTAAAAATGACATATTTATGTAATTTAGGAGCTCAATAGTTTGCACATGGAAGGCCAATAGTTAAGATAAATCATCTTCCTTGTTTATCTCTTCCACTTTGGGAATTTTTGTACTTTGTTCAATATAGATCATATGAATAGACTAGAAGACAAAATGTCTGTATTTCTTAACTATATGATAAATGCAATATCATGAGATTGTGAACACTTGAATAATTGGTTACTTTGATATTTTGCTCAACTTCAAGTTGTCCGTACCTTGTCATTCTCATCAACTTAATGGGAATTTGGAGTTGATTCATAGCCAATCTAGACATGCTAATGTTTGTGTGAATGATATTTTTTTTTTACTGGGTTCACTAATTAATTTGAACAAGATAGTGAAAAACAATCTATTTTTGGGTGTATGTCATGATCCCCACTTATCGGTTGGCTCAACAAGAACACATATTTGTGTCCTAGAAAAATGCAATGGGGAGTTCCATATTCAATCGATTACATCTAGAGATCAACGTAGCTCCACTAAATGCATGTGGAGTTATTTTCACTTATCCATACATGTGTCAGTGGGATGCAAAAATCCCACAGGGTTAGCT
>LPNX010460058.1:144422-164496 GCA_001517045.1 Pseudotsuga menziesii | reverse complement strand
TAGTTCGAAAGAAATATGGCATGTGGAGGATGTGTAGATTATTTACTTGAACAGTATCACCATTAAAAAATAATATGCATTGCCAAATGTTAATAGCCTATTACATTTAATATCTATAAGTGAAATTCTTCAATAAGATTGAACTCAAGACGTGCTAGAGAATAGGTGCAAAACAACCTTCAAGACGTGATCACAAGGACCATTTGAATGGATGGTGATGTCATTTGGCCATACTAATGCCTCTACAACCTTAACAATGATGATAAATGAAGTGTTGACATTGTCTTATTTCATTCATGATCTTGTATCTAGTTCACATACATGTTGTACTATGAGGATCATTTACACCACTTAAACCAAATATTTGTAGTGTTGCATGGAGAGAAATTATTGATCAACATAAATAAGTGTACATATAAGCAACAAGAACTCATTTATCTTAGATTATGTCCAAAGCAAAATGGATTGAGCATTAAAATGAGGAAGATTTCAACCATTGTTAATTGGATACCATTGAACAATATCCATCACTTGTCAGATTTCATGAGAACAATGAATTGCCTAAGAAACTTTATTATGCAACAAGAGTGTTCAAAGAAATTAAGGCATTGGGTAGTGGTTTCTCTCTTACTGACATTGACTAGCATTAATCAAGCCTTCAATTTCAAAGTAGATGCTTCTAACTAGACATAATTTATATGTGTCATGGTAGACACGCCACAAAATGCTTTGAGACACATACTGTAATACTCCAAAAATTCGTAAAAAATAAATAAAAAAATTCATATGACATTAAATGTTTGCATTTGTCACTATTGAGGAACATTTAACTGTTAACGGTTATCCTAAACAGGTTTAAACTAGAACTAATTCTTTTGTTAATTTCTAGTTCCGCATACTTAATTGTTTGTTTTCATAAATCATAATTAAGGATTTGATTTAGCAGGTTATGATTTGGAATAACAGGAATTGAAACATCTCTTTAAATACTAGTGCTAAGTTTGTTTTACTGTTTTGTGAAAATATGAAGGAACTTCAGTTGAGATCAAGGCTTACTTAGCTTTTTAGCTAATGCAGTGAAGTGATGCTTCTTTTACAGGTAAGACGTTTTGTTACCAGTTTTCGGATCGAGATTATTTTCTCAAGTGGCATAAAATATAATGCTAGTAAATTTATTTATTTTATAGCTTTGATCATATGAATGAGGTACCGTTGATCTGTATATTTATGTTCTAACTAGTTTTTGGTAACATAAGTGTTTAGTAAACTGAACATAGTCCAGTTGCTCTTCCGTTTCACTATAACTATAACTTGTTCATTTAATTTTCATCAATATATTATCAGTTTAGCTCATGTATGTAATTCTAGTGAAAGGTAATTGTATAGCAGATCCCTTTTATGTTTTATTACTTGATGCTGAGGTAATTCAAGAGTATTTGTTTTCAACAATAAACGAGTTAAATAAACTTAGGAAAACCTACAATCTAGGTATATTCATAAGTACACACATGAAAATAAAACCTAGTGCATAAGATAGGTTTTCTATATGTTCTAGTACTCATCAAATGGAAAGGCAATAATACAAATTTTATATCTTTAAACAATAGTTTTACTGCTATTTGGGTAAAGAAATAAAAAGATTACTTTCTACAAAAATTTATCCGATCTTAACCTTTGTATGATCTTCAATTCACAAGGGGAAAATACGAATCTAAGTTTAATACTTAGACTAATAAAAACGAGCTATACAAACTCACATACATAATAGATTAAGTCTTTTATAATGTCTTTTTACAATTCTATGATTTCTCCTAAATCGTTATTTATTATGCAAATAAAGTTGAAGAATTATTTGCCTAAGTTTTTACCCATTTCTAAGATTATAGAACATAATGTAAACCCTAGTGTATGTAAAACATTACCTCCCTATATTATTCGTTAGGGTTATAATAAGCATAATCTAATAAAAGATATTAAATGTTATAAACAAGGTTTTAACATAGTTTGTTTATTAAACACTATTGTATGCAATATACTCCAAAGAGGTCTTGAACTATAATGCAAAACCGTCATTTCGCAAATAATTTCAAAGCCACGTGGTTGATGCTTGATGGTTAGGTTTTGTTGACTTTTAGGTTCAATATAAAACTATCCTAAACCCTAAAAATCGCATTTATGTCTCTGCTGTGGAGTGGAAGAGTTGTAGGCTCATGGCTGCAAGGCTTTGTCGTCATTCCTTAAACCATTTGAGTACAGGCCTCCTTTATGCCATTTTGAGTTCCACTGCAAGTAGGGTTTACATGGCCACTGTTTTCTTCTGTGTATGAGCCCTCCATCCTCGTTACCATAACTCTGTAAGTGCTACCCTTTGTCATTACCTTGCCTCTGCAAGTGTAATCCTCCAAGCACTGGTGCAGTGATGAACTTGATAATGTGAGCACGGCTCTTAATCTGTCCTAGTGTGGTCTTAACTGTCTTTTTTAGCGTTCTTGTTGAGTGTAATGGTAACTGTCTTCACTGCCTGATTTCTAGTGTGTGAGATTTTACTCTGTCTCATCATGGTTCTTGGTCTCGGGTTGGCACATTGTGCGTTGGGGTTTTCTTGATAGAGCTTCCTTGTAGCTCGATGTACCCTTATTCATGGCTAGGTTTTGTTATCATCACCGCTACGACTAAGCATCCACTCTTCGGTAAGAACAAAAATAGTTTATAACTCTTCTGCACCATTATTTGATTTTTATTTTTATTGACTGTAAGAAATCAACATTTGGGGGTTTTCGATTGTGTAGGTTTTCGAAATGATTTCTCTCAGCTGAAGGACACCACCAAAAAAGGGCTCCACGATGGCGTTCATCCTGGTAAGCCTCGGTTCTACTTGAGGTCCTTCTGTGATGGTTGTATGGAGTTCAGTGTTTGCAGATCCTCCGAGATGCAGCTCCATTTCTTGGTTATCAGAAAAATTTAATGTTTAGGAAGGCCATAGAGCCGATACTGTAATGTGTTGATAGGAAAAAATGTTTAAGCCCTAGCGGCCGTTTCGTGATGAAAAACTTGGGCCTTCACGACCGTGAGTTGAGTTTTTTAAAGATTATAATTTTTAACAGGCTTTGAAGTCGTGGTTTTCTTTTTGTTGTAAAGGCCATTATATCTTGTATGGACATAGTAATGGTTTTTTATGAGAGAAGTTTAGGGTTAGATGTTGTTTAAATTTTGAATAAGCTTGGAAGCTTACTATTTTGTAACTTATATAATTGATTATATATATATATATATATATATATATATATATATATATATATATACTGTGTTTTTAAGAAAATGATGGCATGCTATGAAATCCATATCTCTTCTGGTTTATCTTCAATTCTTTTTAAAATAACCTAAACATAGTTATTGTTACTGCAATTGATATTTGTTTTGATTATGTTTTAAAAGAGAAACTAAACGTTCAGACAATTGGTTTTTAGAACATAATTTAATTTTTCTACTGTCAGTAACAATTACTTCAGTAATTAGATAGAGGAAAAGTTGAATATACAACCTAAGTCTTTACTGTATTTCCTGGGTTAGAATATTTGAAAAGTCTTTATTTAATTTCTCTTAGTTTGTAATTACCATACAGTTTTAATACTTTTTCTTGTAGAAAAATGTATTTTAACTTTGTATATTTATCTATTAGGTAATTGTGGTTATACAAATAAAGAAATGTATGCTTTAAATAATTTATGGGTGAAACTGGATAATCCCTCTGCTAGTAAAAGAGGTGGTAATGATATTTATATTTTACAGTTTCTTCAAAATAGGTTTTATTTTTAAAACCTTAATTACTTTTAAATTATTACAGAGTTTGATATTTAATTATAATGTTATACTTAGATTAATGATGAAGTTATCTAAGTAATTTCTAGCCTCATTTTATTGTTTCTTTAAGTTAATCCTGCTTATTTATTTTATGTTTTATAATGCCTTTTAATTACTATAATAATAGACTTATAGTAAATATTCTATTTACTGTGTAAATAAATACACAGACTAAGTATATATATTTATTTTAAATCTTTCTTAGAGACAAAGTTATCTATTTTATGACATTGTACTTTGTCTAAGGAAAACTTCTAAAATAAAAAGGAAAACATACTTTTGTTTAACCCTATGAAATCTATAGAAGGTAAATAAACACATTCAAGCACACTTCATTTGATTCTTTATCAGAATTAAATCTAACCTATTGTACTAGAGTACTACCTTTAAAAAGGTGTGGAAAAATACAGTTAGGTATTTTTTAATCTATCAGTAAATCTGGAAATTCTTCTAATCATTTACCCTAATCTATATCTAATCCAACATTTGACTATCTTTTTCACAGTAAAATATTTCATTAACTAATCCTAACAACAGCAGAACAGAAGCATAACATATTATTGCTTAAACTCAATCCTTCTTGATCTAAATATGCAATTAGAAAACTAGATAAATCATGTAGAACCTGGAAATGTAGAAGAGGTGACAACAGCTTAAGGAACATGTTCCTCCCAACCAACTCCTGGCGATAGCTGAACTGCATATCTCAGGACACCCGAGCTTGTCTTTTGGTCCACCTGGTAGAAGTAATGGGTGAGAGATGTAGTTTAGTAATCCTCTGCAACTCTACTGAGTATTTAGCAACAAATATGTTCTACTTGCAGCAGTATGAACTCAACTTAGAATAGTTGTACTAGTTCATAACTTTAACACTTTTCACTCAAAACAAACTTCTGCTAGTCCCCTCCATTGAATTTTCTTATGCACTTGATTCACTCAAAATTTTCACAAGTCAAGAATGAGCAGCCTCAACTGTCTTCAATGAGAAGTTTTATTAGCATGCCTAGGTCTTTTGGGTCAGTTTTCACTTAATGAGCCACCTGCTCTTGTTTCACTTTCTTGGGGAACATGAGCACAAAAATAGGGAAGTTGCCTCCTGCAACAGCTAGAAGTAGTTTGAGGATGTTGCTTGTCAATCTGCTCTCAACCTAGCCTACTCCACCAAGTGACCAGTAAAACACTCATTTAAAAGCCTCTTTAAGTTGTTGTCCCATCTTTCATTTATTAATTAATAAAATATTCAACAATTACATTCAATTATCCTTGACCCCACTTGGTCATTAATTACAAACTTTATAATAAAAATATTTATTTAACATAATGTTTCTTAAAAACATAAAATGTTTTGCAATTTGGGGCATGTGACACATACCACCTTGAAATATGTTTGGACATTGTTTTGAATTCTTGATTGAATAGTCAAGAAATGTATGCATTGGTGATATTATTAGTTACTTAGAGACAATCGTGCACAATTACCATGTAATATCCCAAATGTTTTTTTTACTAAAACGGTTATAGGGCCTTTATATTGATTTCTTGGCTAACCAGCTGCCAGTAGCTTTACATTCAGAGAATCTAGATCAAGATATACAAAGGATCCAGAGTTACAGGCATAGGCAGCTTAATATCTCATTTTACCAATTGTCTGGAATTTTCTGAGAAGGCATAGACTTCCAAAAGAACTTAATCACCACTAGAAAATCTTATACTGCCAAACAATGAGGAGGAAATCAGAGATTTGATAGTGGAGAGTTTCCTTGATAATGCCTGGAGCGAGCTGCACCTTTCTCTTCCCTACCCGAGGTCTGAAAACTTCCCATCGAGGCCAAAATTTCAATGAGAACGCTTCTTCTCCCTTTATCAACTTTCTGGCATATTCAATAGAACTTAAGCGAATCGATCTAACAAAGAACTGTTGAGACATCCATCCAAAAGTGCTGAAACAATTCAGAGATCTAATATTGGATTATTCCTTGACATTTCAAGAGGCGAGCCATTAAGCTGGATCTCCAACGATCTGCACCTTTCCCTCTCCCCTGCACTAAATCTGAAGACTGCACATCGAATCTCTTAATAGCCAGGCCAATCACGATGAGAGAACACTTCCTGTAGCATGCTCCAGCTTTAAATTTCTTCAAATTCTTGGATTGGATCCCTTCGTATACCTCAAAGCTTCCTTGCCAGGCACACTGGAAGATATCGATGGACTCATAGATTTCATGATAAGCATATTGGCCTCCATAATGAGACATTCTATGGCTGGTAAATTTANTCGTATACCTCAAAGCTTCCTTGCCAGGCACACTGGAAGATATCGATGGACTCATAGATTTCATGATAAGCATATTGGCCTCCATAATGAGACATTCTATGGCTGGGAAATTTAACCAAAGTTGACCAAAAAATAAACAGGACAACCCTGCAAATTCTACGTATATAATCACAAATTGCAGCGAAATTGCCTGGCTCTGTTCAAGGTTTTTCCTCACCGTGGACTTACTACTCGAAGCCTTAGTCTGCAGGCCGACCAAAGGCTGAACTCAAGAAAGCTTTTCTTCTTTTCCTGAGAGGAGCTAAGAGACCTCTCTCCTCTGTCTCTAGGGAATGGGACAGTAATGTTCATTTCCATTTACCAGAAGGACTCCCTCGATCAAGGAAGCTCCCCTGTTTGCTTCATGATCTGCGTTTTGATTTAGATTCCGTAGGACATGATAGAGCAGAACCTCTTCGAAATATTTCAGCTGAGCAGTGATTTTCTGGTGGTAGTGGGCTAAGTCCATACTTTTAGAGGCCTTCTTCATCTTAAGAGCCTGAATATTGATACGGGAATCACCAATGACGATCAGCTTCTTAATGGAAAGGCTTCTGGCTTGGTTCAGCCCTTGCCAAATGGCAAGAATTTCAGCGATATTATTAGTTTTTTGACCCAGCCCCCAAGCGAAATTTAAGACAATTTTCCCAGTTTGGTCTAACAGGACTCCTCCACTTCCCGCGTGCCCGGGATTCCCTTTCGAGGCCCCATCCACGTGCAGAATATGCTCATTCAACGCATTTCTCCATTTAATAAATTCTTGCTCCTCTAACCTGATTTCCCAGGTAGATAAGTGCTTGGGAATGCTCTTGGTTCTGGTGAGAAGGGAAGGGTCAAGCCCATGGAACCAGCTGTACTCTTCTCTGTCAGGAGTATTTTCGTTGGTGAGATTTGCATTTGAGGCTACCAATTCTCCTAACAACACCTTAACTTTGCTTGCCACTTGGGCCGGTGTACCAGCCAAGCCCCTGAAGGTTCTGTTGTTGCGCTCCAGCCAGAGCTTCCATCAGAGAATTTTTGGAGTCCACATCCAACAATGCTTTATCAACTTCATCCTGGAGAAGGAAAAGGGTGCAAAGTCAGCCCAGGAGTCAAACAGGAAGGAGATGGAGGGAGGGAGATCTAGATTTAGCTGAGCAAAGAGGATATTCCAAAGATCTGAGGCAAAGGAGCATTGGATGCAGAGGTGGTTCGAGGTTTCTTCATGATAGGCGCAGAGGGGGCTTCTAGAGGGCCCTTCCCATCCTCTTTTCAAAAGGATGTCCCAGGTTAGGATGCTGTTATGCAAGAGGGACCAGTAGAACAAATCTATTTTGGGGAGGGAGGGGTGGAGCCAGAGACTTTTCCAGACAGAGGGATCCGGGGCAGCCCAAGGGATGGCTTTTAGGGCTGCATACCCAGCTGCAGCAGAGTAACGGCCTGAAGAGGAGCCCCAACCTCTTTTGTCCTTCAGCTTGGAAGAAGTGGGGGAGAGGCCTTAGAGAGCATCTAAGAGGGCACGAGCTTCTAACTCAAGATCGAGAGGGACAGCCCCCAAGTCCCACTTGATCCAAGATTCAGCTGGGCCCCAACAAGAAAGGTCCCAAAGGGTGAACTTGCTGTTCGTGTGGAGCCATTCTGTGATATTCTCCAGCCCCTCCGAGGAGTTTAAAGGGGTCTGCCCTAGAATGGAGTCTTCCCAGAACTTTATTTTGGATCCATTTCCCGAGATCCAAGTGAGCTTGGAGGCGAACATATCCAGAGAATTCAGGTAGAGGGAGAGAATAGGAGAACCTTTCCTAGTCCTGGGGGGGCGATCTAGACACCACTCTTTATGACCTCTGAAGTATTTTGTTCTTAGGGCTTTGGAGCTCCAAGTAGTTTTACCCCTTATCATTTTCCAAAGGATTTTACCACCCATTGCCAGATTCTGAGTAGCCACGTCTCTGATTTGCAGCCCTCCTTCCCATTTAGGGGCTTTGACCTTATCCCAGCTGACAAGATGCATTTTCCTTTCATTCTTCCTTCCCCCTTCCCAAAGGAATTTTCTCAGAAGGCTGTCAATTTCTTTCACTATTCCTTTCGGGGCTAAGAGGATAGAGGCCTAATAAACAGGAAGGGAGGTAAGCACGGAGTTTATAAGGATTATTTTACTTGCTTTGTTTAACCAGGAGACCCCCCACGCCATTAATTTGGCTTTGATTTTGTCTAAAAGAGGCAGCCAAAGACTCTTTCTGGCAGCTGCTTTCACTAGTGGAATTCCCAGGTATTTAATGGAGTCCCACTTGGAGGTTCCGTCCATTTCCAATGTCCTGGAAATTTCAGTCATGTCAATGGGGGGGCAGTTCCAGCCATAAATTTTGCTTTTTCTCAAACTAATTTCACTGCCTGAGACTTCCATGTAAACATCCAGTTCTCTTTTGAAGGATCTTGTTGCGCGAATATTAGCCTGGCCCAAGAGGAGGGTGTCGTCGGCAAATTGGGCGTGGTTGATTCTCTTTACTCTGAGAGTGATTTCCAGCCCCATCATAGATCTTTGCTGAAGGCTCTTGTCCAGCTGAAAGCTAAGGACCAACGCTTGAATGACATAGAGCAAGGGGGACAGCGAGCATCCCTACCTAAGTCCCCTAGAGGCATGGAAGAAATTTGCCGGTCTCCCATTTATCAAGGGGGCTATCCAGGGTCCCGAGATACAGGCTCTAATCCAGCTTATTAATTGGGGATGAAAGCCTAGATTAAGCATGACAGCAAAGAGGAAATTCAACTGGACTTTATCAAAGGCGTTGGCAAGGTCCAGTTTGACTATCATACCTTTTTCTTTCCTTTGGCAGCTTGAGTGAATTGCCTCTTGGACCAGGATGATGTTGTCCTGAATTTGTCTATCCTGAATGAAGCCCCCCTGGTTCTCCGGAATGATCCTGGGGAGGACTTTTTTAAGTCTGTTTGCTATCACTTTTGTTATGATTTTGTACCCCGTGTTGCAAAGCGATATAGGGCGGAATTTGGAGAAGCTTTGGGCACCTTTCTCTTTGGGGATTAACGCTAGAAAAGAGGAATTCGTACTCCCTCCTATTTTGCTGCAATTCTAAGATTTCTTAACCATTTTTATCAGATCCTTCTTGATAATATCCCAGCAGGCTGTGTAGAATCTGGCCGAGAAACCGTCGGGCCTAGGCGCTTTGTCTGGGTTCATACCATGCAGTGCTTTCATTATCTCCTCAGTCTCTATAGGGGCGATCATATTTCTGTTTTCTTCATCTGTGATTAGCGTGGGTATCATGTTAAGGGGGTAGCGATCCAGGCTGGGGGGGACTTCCAGCGCTTCTGTGAAAAGATCTTTGAAGAAATTATGGGCTACGTTCTTAATTTCACCAATTTTATTGAGAGAATGGTCCTGGAAATGAATCTCACGAATGGTATTATAATTCTTTCGAGCTTCTGCATGCTTGTGGAAATAAGATGTATTTTTGTCACCTTCTTTCAGCCGAAGGCAGCGCGACTTGATTCTCCAATACTGCTCTTCTCTTCTCAGCGCGTTATAGAGGGCCTTTTGCAGATCGGACTCAACATTGATCAGCTCCGGGGTGATCGTAGCATCCTCCATCAGGAGCCGGTGATTTCCCACTTCACGTTGGGATTTTTTTCTTTCCAGAACAGGGGAGGGCTGGATCTTAGCCCAGGATTTAAGAGCTACTTTTAGCCTTCTAAGTTTTTCCTCCCAGATGAAGAAAGGCGACCCTGTGACAGATTTTTGTCAAATTTCCGAGACCAGCTCATGGAAGTCGTCCATGGTGACCCAGAGGGGGCTGAAGCGAAATGGGATTGGACCCAATTTTTCTCCCATGGTCAAAGAAAGTGAAATTGGCTTGTGGTCAGAAGTACAAGCTTGGATAATTTCGGACATGGTGAAAAGACCAAGAGTTAGGAAGGACGTGTGGACCAGGAATCGATCCAGCCGAGCTGCAATGTGCCCTGGACCCACCCTTTTATTAGACCAGGTGAACTTGCCTTTGCTGGGCTTAATGTCCTCCAGATCCCAGCCCAGTATGATGTCTTCAACCCACTCCCGAGCCGGATCTCTTACCGGGGAGCCTCCTTTTTTTTCCGAGAGGGCAAGAGTTACGTTCATATCACCTGCAAGAATTAAATTGTCATGCAGGTTGGTGAACACAAATGTATTCAACGATTCCCAACAGTCTTTTTTTTCGATAGAAGGACCGGGGCATAGATGTTGAAGAGGCTAATCTGATACCCCGAGTCTCTATGCTGAAATTTTGTAAAGAGCCAATGAATGGTATTGAATTCCTCTAGCAGGTCAAGCGTGGTGGAGTTCCAGAAGGTGGCTAGACCTCCTGAGGCTCCTCTTGCGCTGACTGCTCTACCTTCACCTTTTTTCCAGAACTTTTTGCTGACCTGGATGGATTCAGTCGCCTCCATCTTCGTCTCCTGGATCAGAAGTATTTCCGGGGAGTTCATTCTAACGAGATCTTTGATTGCTTCTTCCTTAGACTTGCTTCCCAGCCCTCTGTAATTCCACGAGACAAACTGCATTAGGATCCGGAGGGGGGGAAGATGGCTCCTTTCGAAGCCTTTCCTTTCTTTGAAGATCTAGTTTCTATCATGTCCGGGATGGTATGCTGGACTCCTGCTATGACGTCCCTGTAAGATTTCTCCTCCCTTTTTTTTCCGATCTGGTTTCCTTCCTCTTGGAGCCTTTTCAAGGATACCAATCGAGCTGCTGGTCTCTGTGGCTCCTTCATCTGACTCCGCTCCAGGATCAGAGCCTGTGGTGGTTTGCTCATCTTCTGATCTCAATGCTTCTTTTGCTGCAGGGGCGCTCTTGTTCGTAGCCGGATTTTCTGCAGGGGGCGTGGATTGGGAGGGTATCTCTATGGTTTATGTTACCTGTTCATTTGATGTAGCTTTGACTTCTTTCAAGGGTTCCTTCAGCGGTCTTGGGTTTGCCTGTGACTGATCTTTCGCCTGACTAGATCTAGGATCCTTATTTTTTGGGACTGCTTTGCTTTTTTTTACCTTTTTCCATCCTTCAGCTTCTTCCTTCTCAGGGGTTTGGTTCTTTGGGCAATTCCTCTGAAAGTGCCCGTGCTCTTGATAGGATTTGCACTTAAATGGGAGGTGTTCGTAGTCCACTTTCTGATAATGAGTCCATGTGCCTACCGTTAGCTTCACTACCTCCGGGAGCCCTGCCTCCAGGTCCACTTCAACGCATATCCTGGCACAGTTGTAATTGGTCTTATTGTCTGCCTTATCTACGAATTTCCCTATTCCATTTCCTATTCTTTGCAACGCTTCATAATTCCAGCAGTGAACCGGCAGGTTGGGGAGCCTGACCCATACCGGGACATCCTTGGGCAGATCCACCGTGGGATCGAAATCCGGAATCCACTGGTTCAGGTTCAGCCCCTGGGTGCCCATGAAATATGGCCCATTTCTGAAAATGAGATCCTTGTCCTCCTTATTAATAAATTCGAAGAGAAAGTAGCCGCTGCTCAGGGGGTAGCAGGTGACTCCATTCTTGAGAAGTGGATTCCAATTTATTTGAATCCAATCGTCGGTGGTTTTTGCCGAGGGCCAGAGCCCCATGAACTGGCCGACAAGTCCTCTCTCTGACAGAGCAAGAGCAATTTTCACCGAGGTCATCTCAGGCAAAGCAATTTCAGGGATTTCTTCAAGATTTTTTATGAATTTTGGCACCGAGAAAGGGGCTTTCTGCTTTCCACCGCTTGCAACCAGTCTCCTGAATGCATCCATCACTGCTGGCAGAGGGGGAGGGGGGTCCCCATCCCCTGGGGCGGCCATTGCTGGCTGCAACGAACCCTATTCCAAGCTCGCGCGCGCCCAGGCTCAGCTCACGCAGGGGAGAGCAAAAATTTTTTTGGATAATATCCCAAATGTTAAGCCCCATATGTTTTATTTGTTTTTTATTGTGGCACAAGGTGCCAGTTTATGGACTTGGACATTATTAGTATTATTACTTAATAAATAACTAGATCGGCATGGACAACTAACGATAATAGGGAGCCATGGATTCCACATGTTAGGGGGTTGTGGACTAGGAGTTGTTGCTCTCTCTAACATTATTTGTTATTTTGGTTTATGGAGGTACTATTACACCCTCTTGGATCTTGGGTGGCACCCTCTTGACTATTGCACCTTCCTTGACCTTGGTTGGTGTCATTTGTAACTCCTCATGTGCTAGTGTGCCCTCACTAGCAACTTTTAGCCAACACTCTTAGAAGTGTAACTCCCAACTTTTGATGCATCCTTTTGTTATTATGGGAATGGAATCTCATGAATGAGTAACTCCTCTACCATTTCGAGTTGGCTTGGGACTAATTTGAGTTAGCATCTTCTGGTTTGATTAACTACAGTGGATTTGAGTTACATCTCTTGGGAATTCGAATCACTATGGAAGGATTCGAATTGGCCCTCTTTTTTGCTTCTTCTCTCTCTCTAAGCTCTCAAGTGCAGTGGAATGCTCTCTTGTCTGGAAAATACATGCTCTCGAGTAGGAGATACATGGTATTGTTGAATATTGAAGACCTTGTAATGAGGTTTGAAGATCCTATAAGGGGGATTGAATATTGATCTATGCTTACACAACATGAGTCTTTATCCCATTGCTTATATCTGTCTGGATCTAGCTCATAAATCCTGGGTGAAGGTGGTCATATATTTACGGTCTATGGAGCGAGGGGAGTCACAACTCACCAGGTAGAGTAGATGGAAGGGAAAGTTTAGATGGAGAAAAATGTACTTGTGATATTCTCACGATGTTCAGAACGTTACAATCATCTGTTCTAGTTTCTTTATTTTTTAGTATTTATTGTTGATTTTTTATTGAGATATGTGGATCTTTGAACTTTGAGTCTTTAAGTGAGGACATACTAAATACTTGAAATCATTGAACCATTCATACACATTAAACATTCAACCATAAAACATGATGTACCTTGGGGAAAACCCTCAAAACAATGAGGGTTAAAAACCCCAGCAAATCTTCTCAGTATAATAATGATAGATAACATAGAATGACTTTTACAATTGTAGATTGTTTTCAACACCATAGGTGCAAGACAAGAGAATTAAAAACACCCTAAGTGTAATGACTAAGCAATAGAGAACAAATATCAAATGGATGAAATTTGCAATGTGTTGAACACATTAATAACTTGCCAGAAACAATCCCATGCAATATGCAGCGAATCATTGTATGAGGAATTAGGATCCTATGCAAAATATAGTGAGTGCCTTCTTTGATAATAGCTCTGCTCTTCAGTTCCTTCAATCCTACATAACACAATGCACAATGCCTTTCATCTTTGACATTAAATCATGCTCTATTAATTTCAAGATGAACTCGCCTTCTAACTAGATGTAGGATCACTAAGTTAGGATGTTAACTCAAGTGTCATCATGCAAGAGTTGTTACTCAAGTGTCATAACTTAAGTGTCGTCTTTTAGTTTAACCATAGTGGTATCGTGCAAAACACTTTAGTAAACTAGTTCCTTTTTATTAACACTTTAGTTAAGTATTCTTAACTGAAATCACGTTGATTGATTTACTGAAGTGACCACTGTGAGTTCACCTTTAATTAATTGAGGCATACATTGTTAATTAAACCAAAGCTTAACAAATCGATTTCACTTTAATAAACTAAAGTCTTCTCATGAGAAATTTTGAACTCTCTTTGTTCTCTATGCATTTTATCTTTATCTCTTATCTTATATGCATGGTCCATATGTGCTAATTTTAATTTATCTATCATATCAAATATACTAAGAAGATTTGTCTAATATTGTGATCATATTATATGGCTCTCTTTCTAAGTGGTCATATACTAAAGTAATTCACTCTAGAGACGACTTAATAGATTTATCCATCTTGAATGACCATGGTTAGTAACACATCACACAACATTAATGCTTCGACATGAAAAGCATCACCTCTACACAGGAGGTCCACATCAATACGTGAGGATCTAACTTGACACACAAGTCCTTAGCCTTGTCTAACAAGACTGTACAACATCATCACTTTGACATATCAAGGTATTCACCTAAACAGACGAGGATTAACCTTTTACACAGGAGGCTTAGTCATTCTTGAGTCCAACCCAAGAATTATACTCCAAGTTCTTGAGTCCAACTCAGGATCCCTACCTCAACACACGAGGACCAATCCTGACACACAAGATTGGATTGGAGAATGAATCATGATGTTGTAAATTTAACATTTATGTGTTGTGAGACATGTTCCATTGCGCTTGAAACATCGTTTCTAGCAAGGAACACTTTTTGTTTCATTGAAAATGGTTTTCGTTTTACTAAGATACAATTGTTTTTGTGTGGCAGTGTTTCTGTTGTTGAGGTGAGTGTGCCAAACCTTTTGGTTTGAGAGTAAATCTCATGTGGATCTATGGAATCAAATTAGGGGTTCTTGTCAAGTTAAAAGATGCATGAGCATGGCATGTCTTTGGTTGGGTGGAACGTTGTCATGCTGAAGCTAGTTTCCCTTTTAAAATATGAGTATTTTGTTATGATATTATTTATTGTATTTTATGAGGTATATCTGCTCATGGATCCGGTTTTTATCTTTGTTATATGATTGTAGGTGGAATCCAATATATATGATGTTGTTGTGGTAGATCTATTGTTTATATCACAACCAATATATTTGATTTTATTGTTGTAGATATGGTTTTATATGGAAACCGGTGGATCTTATTTTGTCTTTGTTATAGATTAACCTTTGATGTTGTTTTTGTAGTTGTAGATGATATCTTATGAATATGATTTTATTGTTGTTTACATGGTTGTAGGCGATAACCATGAGATATGATGTTATTATCATTTTATGGTTGTAGATGGAAGCCCTCGTATCTGGTTTTGTTAATGTTACTATAGTTGTAGGTGGCAATTGATAGAGTCAATTTTTAATAAAGTTAATATGCTTGATTGTGGCAACCCGCATATTTGTTTAATTATATTGTTTATGGCAACTTATAGAACTACTTTTATTGATAACTTATATCGCTGTAATAGATATGATAATAGATGTTTGATTTATTCATGCATTCATTTACCTTGCATTGCATGTGCATTCGGAAAATAATATGCATCGGAAGTTTGCATTTCTTTATAAAAAATATTGTTTAGTTTTATTGCCTTGTTTGCATGTCATACTAGCCTTAGTTACCCTTATTATGTTGTGCATTATTCTTGATTCAGCCTTACCCTTGGGTTTCCAAGTGTCCTTCGCCTTGGATTCGAGGTTGGGGACATCACATACCATAAGTCTCCCTAGTTCCTCTAGACCCAAAGAAAACTTTTCATGTCAACTGACGCAAATCATTATTTACAATAGTTTAACATTGTGATTAAGTACCATGAATAACTAAATAAATAAAATTGTAGATTTCTTCTATTGCAGCTGTTGTAACATCTTATATGGTTGTAATAGATTTCTTCTTATATGATTGTAATAGATATGATCATTGATGTTTGATTGATTCATGCTTACATTTACCTTGCATTGCATGTGCATTCAAAAAATAATATGCATCAGAAGTTTGCATTTCTTTATAAAAAAGTATTGTTTAGTTTTATTGGCTTGTTGGCATGTCAGCCTAGCCTTAGTTACCCTTATTATGTTGTGCATTATTCTTGATTCAACCTTACCCTTGGGTTTCCAAGTGTCCTTGGCCTTGGATTCAGGGTTGGGGACATAACATACCATAAGTCTCCCTAATTCCTCTAGACCCAAAGAAAACTTTGCATGTCAACTGACACAAATCATTATTTCCAATAGTTTAAGATTGTGATTAAGTACCATAAATAAATAACAAATAAAATTGTAGATTTCTTCTATTGCAACTGTTGTAACATCTAATGTCCTCATTTAATTATTTCATGAAGATAGGTGAATTCATAACAGATGCTTTATAAATTTGGCACTTGGTGAGATTGTTGCAATCGTAGTGATGTGGCGAAATCTTGCCCTTGGTTTTCCTCCCCATCTCACACGAGGCGAATCTGTATTTAACAAACCCAAGCCAAGTTTAAAAGTATAGTCATAGAATATTTACACTTTGGATATAGATTAAAAAATATTATTAAGGGTGATACCTTTTCGAGGCAAGGACTTTCTGATCATTGTTTCCTACACCTTACATTTATACTAATAAATTTGCTTTTATTCATCTTAAAGCCTCACGCTCATTACCTTCTCCACAAAATCTATTTCATCAAAAAAATGGAGCACATTTTAGAGCCATTTGAAATAGATTGGAAATGAGCTTCTCACTTTCACCCATCTATTTTGAAACAAAGTCTGCGGAAGAAAACTATAAAATGTTAAATCTACTTAAGTTCCAACATCCTTTACCAATAATGACTTCCAAAATTAAGGAAACAAGAAGCTAGGTAGACCTTGCGCGATGTTTATGGAGTTCAAAATTTTGACCTTGTAAGTTTTAGTACTAATAGTCGTTTCTAGGAGAAGGGTCCATGGGTTGCCCAATGTGTATGAGCAATCCCTACATGGTTTGTGATTAACTCCTCCAAATTCAAGCGTGTTGCATCCACCTTTGCATAACAAAACAAGCAAATTATATCTAACCCACATCATACTTTCCATGAAATAAAGTAAAGTTTATAGATTTCTGTAAATTCCAAATGCCTGACAAAACCCAATTAATCCCAACTTGAAAATTGAAGCACCTCCAGAAATGATTATATATGTTAGATAAAAGCAGATTAGGAATATATAGGTTTATATGGAACCTAAATGACTGGCTAGAGGTAAAATCTAATCCAACACAACATATTTTGCATGAATACCTTTGAAGTTGATGCATTTTATATACACCTACATACTTGTTGGGTTTGAAGCTGTATTTATTGACAACAAAGCAAGGAAGGTATTGAATATATTTTTTGTGTTCGAAACCCAATCTGTCATGGATGCTTCAACTTGAGTAGAAGCACTGGACATTATGCACAGGCATTCCAATAACAGTATTAGGGTCGTTAGTGTTATACTACCACTGTAGTGTATCCTCGCCATGTTCATCCACGTTGCCATTACTAGTTCTTGAAATTATTTTTAAGAGTAAGGCAAAACTGACTCTTCGATAACTGTAGTTGTGGTCTCGAGTCCTCAAAATCTGTTCAAGCAAAGCAGGATGTAGAGTTTAGTCATATCCAAATCTAAGAGAACATAACAACACATGATTGAGAGAATAATAATGAATCAACGCCAATGTGCATAGAACCATGTTTGTTACAGTGCAGATAGGTTAATCTGTTGTTTTTTAAGTCGCTCCTCCTCCACCATGACCCTGTAAAAACTTGCAATTGCAGAAATTTTAACTTATGGTAGAGTTATCGATATTCCTCCACCGTCCCAAATTCAATATTTCCGCGAAAATTTGGTTAAATTTTCAGTGATGAACTGTGCTGGTGCATTTGCTTACGCCAATGATGGCTCAACAGGCGAAGTCTACAGTGCATAACCTCGGGGTACAACATCTTGGGGAAAGACAAATGATGATAAGCGCCTGCCATACCTTAGCAAATTTGGCGAAAAGACGAACATAAAACCAATGTAGACCATGCAGACAAAACCTTCACGAATTTTGCATGAACACGTGGCAACATTCCATTCGTCTCAAAGACAAGGAATCTTGAGAATACCGTCTCCATTGTTCAAGGCCTTCAACATAAATATAGTATATGGAAATATCTTATTTAACTTATGAGAGGATAAATGGATAGTAGGATTGCATCAATTTTAGAAAGGAGTTGTCATAGTTGCATTTAAGATAATAGCATGGCACGTGAGACTTTGCAACCATGTTTATTAATATTTTATTTATTAAAATCAAATTGTTATTTCTTTGAGAAAGTAAACTTATTGAGTGTGAATATTATTTTATTGGAATTTATTGATGGATAAGGAGGAGGATGAGGACTTTTGCGTTATAAATAGGAGACTTGAGGTTGGAAGAGGGGGTTTATTTTCTTGAAAATATTTTTGTGAGAGTTTTGGAAGGGATTGGGGGATTGGGGAATTTGGGATATTTTGGGGATGAGAAGTTTAGAAGAGTTGGAATATTTTGAGAACTCTTGGATGAATTGATACATAGCTTACTCGTGCATCATTGTTCTGTTCTCTGGGGGTCTCGGGCACAAAGGGCCAAAGGCTAGGTGGATGTATCTTGGGGCTAGGAAGTCAGCTAGAGTCCTTGTTGGCTGGGAGGTAAAACTGTGGTCCCTCTTTGGGCAATGAAGATGGAAGCAACTTGAGGAGAATATGAAAGCTTCCTTTGGTTGGTCTTCCACACCATTCTCATCAGTCATCAAGAAGTATTTTTGTTGTGATTATAAGTACTTCTATGATGTTATAAACTACTTATATGTTGTTATGGTTACATTATGCTTATATGTCACTAAGTCATATATTTAAGATATCCACAATTTGAGCTTTTATTAACAATATTATGCATTCTAGAATGAAAAGAAAATACATGTTTAATTAGATTATAATTCATAATGCAAATAGAGGCACTACACATGATATCAGAGCGTAGATTCAAATAATTGGGCTAAAAGGGTCATCATGTATGTACACTATACCCAAAAGAAAAACTTTAATCACTATGTTTGATAGCATGCTATACTCACAACAATCTTAAATTATTATAATAATGTAACAAGCTATCATTAGTATTATTGATATTCATAAACACACAAAGAACTGTAATAAGTTTCTTTAAATTCTTATTCTGTGGTTAAGATTTTTCCACAGTTCATGTTATCATATTAGCCTAAAAAAAACTATAGAGGTATTGGGTTGACATTCGACTAAAATAGTCATATACACCCACAAGTCCCGTGCATAAACCAAGGTTTTAGAGGTATTACATGCTTGGAGTTTGACTTCATTCTGGAATTTCCACCCTTTGTCAGTATTTGGTTCTTATTTCTATTTGAATATAGCTACACTCTATTGGTAATTTGCTAGCCATGTTTGGCTCAGGTTCAAATCGTACTTGGTGGCAGGTTTTGTTTCTTGTTCCACTCTAGTTTTGGTTCCAATAAAACTTCTGTTGTTGGTGCTAGTTCATCTGCACCATCCTTGTTTTTGTTTGTCCTAAAGTACACCTTCACCATTTGGTTTCCTAAAGTACATTTGGTTAGCCAATGCAATATCAATAAATTGGCCAAGCATAACGATCTTTGTTGCATAGTCATATTCTTTTTACCCAAACCCCATCATTTCGACAAACCTAAACTTCTCCTTCGATGGAGCTTAGTCATCTCCTTTTGGGTATTTTCATACTTGGGATTTTGGTAAAGTGCAATCAATTTCTAAGATATATTAAGCCATTTTAAAAAATCCCAAGGTAGCATTACTGAAACCTATTAAGGAATATGTTGTAGAGTGATTTAACAAATTCCAACCAACAATTATGAATGCATGAAACTCTGATGTTTTGGCACTTTTCTGTTGGATTTACTCAATAGAAACTAATAAGGAAAAATAGTTTAAAGTAGTCCATTAGACAATCGCAGCATGGTGAGATGGCATATTTTCTTTTAGGAGCTGTAGTAGCTAGGTATGATGGTTCCTCTTGAAATGTCTTCACAAATGTTTTTCAATAACCGAAACTAGAAGCTCGAACATGAAAATGTGAAAAGTGAATGCAGATTTGTATCATAAAAGAGAACTAACAAAGCTTCAACAACCTTTTGAACAACCAATATGAATCTGTAAATTCAACAAATAAACCTATTTGTAGGGTCAACAAATGAAATACCGCCAAAATATAAAAATAAAAATAAAAAAATTGTCAAAACCGCCTTTTCTACATTTTTACATTGTGACCTTGCCAC
>LPNX010460058.1:131901-143492 GCA_001517045.1 Pseudotsuga menziesii | reverse complement strand
TCTTGGCATCATGTAAATATGCATTTTTAATTAAATGAACCCCAACCAGCTATGTCAATGCAACTATATTGAAAAGGGCATGATTTTCCTAAGGATAAGGGGAGGAATTGTTAAACCTTAAGCCTATGGGGAAAAGCCATGTGTCAACCACCCATTAAATGCTTCTGCTGTTAGTTGGGGGCAGTTATTGCTGGGTAGTGGTGGGTGGAAAGTTTTCCCACATGCACACTCCACCAGCAGACTCCACCACTTCACGTGGGTAGGGATTCTTCGACTCTCCCACTCTCTCTCCATCGTTTTGGCCCATCTTCACGCAGAGGGACGGTTCTCTCTTCATTCTACACGCATAGGATTCTTCCGGGTTTTTCTTCACGCAGCAGGCTGGAAGGGTGGCCTCAAGACACTATATCTGTGTGTGTAGGTGTTTTCCATACCGATTTGATGGATTGTGTTGGGTGTATGTTTTCCTTACCAATTCTGGACTGTGTAATTTCCCGTCACTTCATTGTTGAGACCGGGGGCTGTGGTTTTCCCCACATCGTTCGTTTGCTGTGGGTGCAATTATCGTTTAAGGTTGCTGCTGAGTTGTTTTGGCCACACTAGGGCCAAGAACAACTCTAAATCGCCTTGCTTGGCCTGAGCTGTGTTCACCATTTTTGGGTTGTCACCCTGTTTTCCTTCGTTCTTCTCACAAAGCTGTGAATCGCTTGTTTGGCTGCATGTATGCAGTGGTTGGTCTTCGAAATGTGTTGGAATGGGAATGAAGGCTTGGGTTTCTTAATAAACCTTGTGTGTTAACCACACAGACAGAGCTAGAGGGCTGGTTTTCTTCTCCACAACCCCTGAATAGCACTGGAAGGGAGGTCAAGGCCTGAGGGACTGTGTAGCAGAGAAGGGACTGATTTCCTTGTGTTGGGTGTGTGTGGGTGTCCTAGAAGTCAGGCTAGTTTTGGTGTAGGTGTCCTTAGCTCTCAATGGGCTCACCAGCTTAGCACTTAGCCTTTCCCAGCTCCTTGATGGCCTAATAAGCCCAACTGTGTTGGCTTGGCTGTGAGTTGTGTATCCTTGGCTATATGTAAGCCTGCTTGTTCCTTATCCCTTAGGGAATCATGCCCAACTTGGGGGTGGCAGCGTTGCTGAGAGATTAAGGAGCACGTTGTCCTATGGTTGGGTGGAACGTTGCAGCGACATAGCTGGTTGTGAGACGAGTTCTTTATAACATAAGTATTCTTGACCATTTCATTTCTGCAATCATATTTACTGTTCATGAATTATAATGAATATGTTGAATGGATGAATGTATGTTTGCTTCCGCTGTGTATGTGAATGATTATGCATCTTAGCATGTCTTATGTTCAAGCATTTTGGTTTTTTATATATGTTCATGTTCATGGGGCGGTTTGCCGGGATGGTTAATGGCATGGTAGCATCCTCTTCGTTGGTCAGAGGGTCGAGGACTTTATAGTGTGGTATCAAAGCAAAGGTTGCAGCATGGACTTGAATGGGCCATGATGAATCAGATGGCAAAGGCAGGTTTCCCTCTGCCTAGAAGAAATCGGAAGAAAATCGGTGAATGACAGGAAAATTCATGAAATTTTTTCTAAGTGTCGAGCTCGTCGGATCATCGGAGGGCTTAGTGGGAAGCTCCTCCGATACAGTGGATAACCTAGTCGAAAGGCCACCCGACGAGGGACAGGCGGAAAGAATTTCATGAAATTTTTCTAAGTGTCAGATCATCGGAAGACTTAGTATGAAGCTTCCCCGATGCATCAGACAGCTTCGACAGAAGTCCGCCTGACAGGGAACTTACGGGGGAGAATTATCAAAAGTGGTCGAAGATTGGAAGTTGACGGAGGTTTCAGCGAAAATTAGAGGAAACCTGAGCCGATACATTAGCTCAGCTTAACTGAAGATCGTCGAAACGGCGGAGAAAACTAGTAGATGGAATCGTCGAAATGTCGGCTCAGTTAGTTGAAAGATAGGCCGATATAGACCCGGCGTCGGCGGAAAATAGCTGATGAAGTAGCCGCGACGGTGGGAGATAGAGGATAAGAGCACCAAGACTTTCGATGGAAAATAGATATTGAAGGCACCGATACGTCGACGGAAAATAGAATAAGTTGGAGCCAACGGAACAATAGTAAAGGAAAGGAAATTTTTCGGAAAGAAAATTTTTCGAAAATTTGTCTAAGTACAGGAAACATCGGAAATTTTTAGTTGTTCGAACAGCCGATACGTCAATGGAAGAAAAAGGAAGTTTCACCAAAAGAAAGTTGTTTGGACTGCCGACACGGCGGCGAAATTTAGTTGACGTAGCAGCCGATGCAGTGGCAAACGTCGTCGAAATATTTTAGTTGATCGAGGAGCCGCAGTTTCGGCGGAGATCTCTGAAAGACCACCGAAACGTCAACGAAGATTAGTTGATGGGATCATCGATGAGCATCAATGAAATTTAGTTGATGGGTCCACCGATACGTCGAAAAAAGTTAGAATATTAAACCGTCGAATGTCAATGAAAATTAGACAAGGGAGCAACCAATACATCAGAGAAAAATAGAGGATCAGATCACCGATATGACGAAAAATATTTGTGGTTTGGACCGCCGACACATCGGAAAAGGTTTGTTATTTGAACCGCCGATACATCGAAAAATCTTAGTTGATGAGACCGTCGATGAAGCGTCGGAAAAAACTTAGTTGTTTGTGACTCCGCCATTGCGGTTGTCAATTGGATTATCATTCTGACGATTAGAATTTTCAACTATCGATAGTGCTCTGGTCGTCGACGCAGTGGGAATGTTCAGTTTTGAATCGCCGACCCATAGTGTTAGAGCTTCCGACTGTCAATGGGTGGTATGGTCCGCAGAACCCACAGTTGGTTTGTTTCCCGCCGTTGCGGCTGCCTAAGGAACTATCCACCACCGTGATACGCAACCACTGCGATATAGTCCTTGGCATCGCCAATAATAATCCGGAAGCCTAAACAACTAAGGATCCGACATGTCGGAGAAAAATAGACGACCAGACCGCCGATGGGCATCGAAGATATCTAGTTGTTTTGACCGCCGAAGTGTCGAAATTTTAGTTGGGAAGAGGTCCGATTGGGAAAAAGGAAATTTGGGTTTTTCAAATGGGATTTCTCAGCCAAATTTTCAGCTATTTTTCAGTGAATTTTTCGACAGATTGTCAGTGGATTACAGGGCTGAAAAGGGAGAAAACTTTGTGTTTGGGCAACAAAATTGTTATTTTATGATTTTTCCAGGTGAAGGTAAGTAATTCTGAATTATATCAATGTTATGCATCTAACAGTTGTGTTACTAACATGTTTACAGAATCATAAACACCTTCAAGGGCAGTATTCCAGGTGGTACCATTTGGTAAGTAAGTGGTTGTCAGTTATGAGAACCCATGACAGATATGATGCTTGGGATTCTTACGAGCGTGCACGAGATGCCATGGGAGAAAATGTCCGTAATGGAAATGATGACATAGAGTCTAGTGGAGGGAGATTCGAAGAGACACCGTCAGATTTTGCAGCCACCATGAGAAGCTTGATTAAAGCCCAAGAAGAACAACATAAGTTGAATGCTGCTATGTTGCAGAGCTTGACAGACTTGCAAAGAAAGATAGACTCTCGACGAGGTACAGCAAGGCCAGAAGGCAGTAATAGCAGTACTAGGAGAAAGAGAAAGACTTCTAGTGGATCATCTGACTCTGAAGAATCCAATGGGGATTCAAGCTCATCTTATCGTAAAAGAAAAAGAAGGAGGCACCATAGGGATCGCTCTCGGGATGAATTTAAGAAGGCTAAACCTCCTAAATTTGATGGTGAAGTAAAGACTGGACAAGAGGTTGAAGCTTGGCTTCTTGGGATAAAGAAGTACTTTCAAGTTCAGGACTATTCGGGAAACATGAAGGAAAGAGTTGCCATATTTAATCTGAACACAAGAGCATCCATTTGGTGGGAGCACTTCAAGCAAGTAAAGAGGATCAGTGAAAGGAGACTGAAGTGGAAACAGTTCAAGAAGTATTTCAAGCAGAAATACCTCTCTGACAGGTACTATGATGACAAGACTAAGGAGTTCCATGAGCTAAAATTGGGGCAACAGACCATGGAAGAGTATGCAAATACATTTTTGGAGCTGTTGAGATATGTCATGTACATCAGAGATGAAAAAGTGAAGGTCCAGCAATTTCTAAGTGGATTGCCTCAGTATTACAAAGATATAATTGAGTTTTACGAACCTAGAACTCTTGAAGAAGCAATAAGGAAGGCTAAGTATTGCTATGAGCAAAGCAAAGGTAAACCTGATTACCATAAGGCATGGAAGGACAAGAAGAATGAGAAGTTTGACCGAGAAAGAAAGGTTTCAAACCTTCTAACTTCAGGAATCAACAAAAGTAGCCATCCCAAGCTGCGAGTAAGCCAGTTGGAGTGACAGGAGAAAAGCTTGAAGATCCACAACAGAGTAGAGGACAACTTCAATGTTGGAAATGTAAAGGACCCCACATGCGCAGAGATTGTCCACTCGAGAATGAGAGTGCAAGGCCAAATTACAACATTCAAGGAGCATAAACAGTGGGTCAAGTAGCAAGGGCAGTCCCTGGGATTTATGCAGCACTAGAGGACCGCCAGGCAGATCACCAGTCAATTGTGTTTGAAGTTGCAGGTAAGATTGTTGACCAATCTGTTTCTATTTTCAATGACCCTGGTTCTACTCACAGTTACATTACTCCTAGAGTAGTGGAGATTTGTGCTTTTAAGAAAGTAAAGCATAGAAAATCTTAGTAAGTTTAGATAGCCACTGAAACTAAGAGAAAAGTTAGCGAAGTGGTAGACAAGTGTCCATTGGTCATGAATAGATTGGTCACTTGTGTAGATCTGAATGTTCTACCACTTAGTTCCTATGATGTTCTCATTGGAATGAATTGGTTAGAAGCTCACAGGGTGAAGCTTGACTGTTATAATAAGACTTTTGAATGCATGGATGAAGAAGGGAACCCGGTAGTTGTGAAAGGCATTCCAAAGGTGATTTCAGTACGGCAGGTGTCAGCAATGCAGTTGAAGAAGTTCTGTAGGAAAGGTTACTAGTTGTATGCAACCCATATTTTGGAGGCATCAGAGGATGAAACTCCTAGGTTGGAGGACTATCAGGTGTTACAGGAATTCAGGGATGTGTCTCCTGATGAGATTCCAGGCTTCCTCCAAAGAGGGACATTGATTTCACAATTAAACTTGTGCCAGGAGTAGCACCAGTGTCCAAGACACCCTACATGATGAGTACACCAAAGATGCTAGAATTGAAGATGCAACTGTAAGAGTTGTTGGAAAAGAAGTATATTAGGTCGAGTGTGTCTCCTTGGGGAGCACCAGTTTTGTTTGTAAAGAAGAAAGATGGTACACTCAGGTTGTGTATTGATTACAGATAGTTGAACAAGGTCACTGTGAAGAATAAATATCCTTTGCCTAGGATTGATGACCTTTTTGATCAAATGTATTTTCCAAGATTGACTTGAGGTCTGGTTATCATCATGTAAGAATCAAGGATGAACACATTCATAAGACAACCTTCAGAACAAGGTATGGACATTATGAGTTTGTAGTGGTACCATTTGGTCTCACAAATGCACCAACTACATTTATGTGCCTTATGAACAGTGTCTTCAGCAGGTATTTGGACAAGTTTGTTCTTGTTTTCCTGGATGACATTCTTGTTTATTCTAAGAATGAGGAAGAGCATGAAGAGCATTTGAGATTAACATTGCAATTGCTCAGGGAACATCACCTTTATGCAAAGCTGAGCAAGTGTGACTTCTATAGAGATAGAATTCAGTACTTGGGTCACATTATCTCAGAAGAGGGTATATCTGTGGACCCTGAAAAGATTGAAGCCATTATGAATTGGCCCACTCCAAGAAATGTGACAGATGTAAGATCTTTTATGGGACTTGCAGGATACTACAAGAGATTCATTGAGGGATTCTCTAAAGTTGCACATGCCATCACTTCTTTGCAAAAGAATGGGATAAAGTTTGAATGGAAATCGAGGTGTGAAGAAAGCTTCTAGTAGTTGAAGAATCTTCTCACTAGTGCACCAGTATTGAAAGTTGCAGATCCAGAGAAAGATTTTGTGGTGTGTACCGATGCATGCGGACAAGGGCTTGGAGGAGTCCTTATGCAAGACAACCACGTGATATGTTATGAGTCGAGAAAGCTGAAGGAGCATGAGAAGAACTATGCCACTCACGATCTAGAGCTTGCAGCCATAGTACATGCCCTCAAGATGTGGAGGCATTACTTGATGGGTAAAATATTCGAACTAAGGACAAACCATTGTGGTCTGAAGTATCTATTTGATCAGCCTACTTTGAATGCTAGGCAAGCGAGATGGCTTGAGTTTTTATGTGAGTTTGATTTTGAAATCAAGTAGATAAAGGGAAAAGAGAATAAGCTAGATGATGCACTCAGCAGGAAGATGCAGGAAATGCATGTGGCATCCCTTAGTATTTGCCAATCATATTTGAGGCAGCAGATCGCTAATCGTACTACTGGAGATGAATTGTATGAGCTAGTGAAAGACAAATTGCAACAGCTAGGTCTTGAGAAGAGGTACGAGGGATATAAGCTGGAAGAAGATGGACTTCTTACCTATAAAGGTAGAATTTATATTCCAAACGTAGCAGATTTGAGGAGAGTTGTTACGGATGAAATCCATCAAACTCCGTATTCTAGTCACCCAGGATACCGGAAGACAATTGCTACCGCCAGAAAACAGTACTTTTGGCTAGGAATGATAAAGGACATGGTTGAATACATTTCAAGGTGTATGAAATGTCAGCAGCTAAAGGTTGAGCATCAACATCCAGCAGGTTTGTTGCAGCCTTTGCCAGTTCCAGAATGGAAATGGGGAAGTTATTTCCATGGATTTTATTACAGGATTGCCGATGACATGGAGACAACATGATTCCATCATGGTTGTGGTGGACAAGTTGACAAAGGCAGCGCATTTTATACCGGTGAAGTCTACGCATAAGACTGATGACATTGCAAAGATCTTCATGAGGGAGATTTTCAAAATGCATGGATTGCCTAAGGCAATAGTTTCTTATCGAGATGTCAAGTTCACTTCCAATTTTTGGAAGGGGTTGTTTGCAGATTTGGGTACAAAGCTAAACTTCAGCACTGCATACCATCCTCAGACAGATGGGCAGACAGAGAGGGTTAATCAAGTGCTTGAAGATATGCTTCGCATGTACGTGATGGACAAACCAACCAAGTGGGAAGATTACTTACACTTGGTAGAGTTTGCTTATAACAATGGACAGGAGGCATCCTTGGGGATGAGTCCGTATGAAGCTTTGCATGGAAGAAGGTGTAGGACACCAGTGACTTGGGATAATCCAGTGAACAGGGTTGTGCTTGGTCCGGAATTGCTCAAGGAAATGGAGCAAGAGGTTGTAAAGATCAGGCAGAATCTAAAAGCCGCACAGGATAGATAGAAAAGCTATGCATATAAGCATAGGGTGAACAGGGAGTTCAGTGTTGGGGATCATGTTTACCTCAGAGTGAGGGAAAGGAAGAGTTCCTTGAAGCTTGGAATTTGTGCCAAGTTGTCACCAAGATATTGTGGGTCGTTTGAAGTGCTTGAAAGAATAAGACTAGTTGCATATAGACTTGCATTGCCTGCTAGCACTAGAGCTCATAATATTTTTCATGTTTCTTTGCTTAAGAAATATGTACATGATCCTAACCATGTGATAAATTGGGATGGGATTCAGGTTGAACCCGAGGGAGAGTTTCGAACCGAGCCAATGCACATCCTCGACAAGAAGGTCACAATGCTCCAGAACCGGGCCACAGGGTAGGTAAAGGTGCAATGGGAGCACTACGGACCTAAAGAGGCTACGTGGGAGCTGGAGGATGCCATGCGATTGGCACATCCATTTTTGTTCAATCCTGCAGAACACTGAGGCGGTACCAGTGTAGCATTTTTGTTTAAATTTTGTAAAGCACTCAGGACAGTGCTATTGAAGGGGGAGGGGAATGTAACACCCCGGGTTTTACCTCGATGCTCCTGTTGTTAGTTGGGGGCAATTATTGCTGGGTAGTGGTGGGTGGGAAGTTTTCCCACACGCACACTCCACCAGCAGACTCCACCACTTCACGTGGGTAGGGATTCTTCGACTCTCCCACTCTCTCTCCATCGTTTTGGCCCATCTTCACACAGAGGGACGGTTCTCTCTTCATTTTGCATGCACAAGATTCTTCCTGGTTTTTCTTCACTCAGCAGGCTGGAAGGGCGGCCTTGGGACACGATCTCTGTGTGCATAGGTGTTTTCCATACCGATTTGGTGGATTGTGTTGGGTGTATGTTTTCCTTACCGATTCCGGACTGTGTAATTTCCCGTCACTTCATTGTTGAGACTGCGGGCTGTGGTTTTCCCCACGTCGTTAGTTTGTTGTGGGTGCAATTACCATTTGGGGTTGCTGCTGAGTTGTTTTGGCCATGCTAGGGCCAAGAACTACTCTGAATCGCCTTGCTTGGCCTGAGTTGCGTTCACCATTTTTGGGTTGTCACCTTGTTTTCCTTTGTTCTTCTCACAAAGCTGTGAATCGCTTGTTTGGCTGCATGTATGCAGTGGTTGGTCTTTGGACTGTGTTGGAATGGGAATGAAGGCTTGGGTTGCTTGAAAAACCTGGTGTGTTTGGGAACCACATAGACAGAGCTAGAGGGCTAGTTTTCTTCTCCACAACCCCTGAATAGCACTGGAAGGGAGGTCAAGGCCTGAGGGACTGTGTAGCAGAGAAGGGGTTGATTTTCTTGTGTTGGGTGTGTGTGGGTGTCCTAGAAGTCAGGCTAGTTCTGGTGTAGGTGTCCTTAGCTCTCAATGGGCTCACCAGCTTATCATTTAGCCTTTCCCAGCTCCTTGATGGCTTGATAAACCCAATTGTGTTGGCTTGCTGTGAGTTGTGTATCCTTGGCTATGTGTAAGCCTGCTTATTCCTTATCCCTTGGGGAATCATGCCCAGATCGGGGGTGGCAGCATTGCTGAGAGATTAAGGAGCACGCTGCCCTATGGTTGGGTGGAACATTGCAGCGACATAGCTGGTTGTGGGACGAGTTTTTTATAAGATAAGTATTCTTGACCATTTCGTTTCTGCAATCATATTTACTGTTAATGAATTATAATGAACATGTTGAATGAATGAATGCATGTTTGCTTATGTTGTGTATGTGAATGATTATGCATCTTAGCATGTCTTATGTTTAAGCATTTCGGTTTTATATATATGTTCATGTTCATGGGGCGGTTTGCCGTGATGGTTAATGGCATGGTAGCATCCTCTTTGTCGGTCAAAGGGTTGGGGACGTTACATAGTCACGGAGGATATTTTCACCAGCATGGAAAATTAGTAGCCTTGAAGTTATTGATGGTATTATTATTGCTCTATGGTTGTTGTGATCGTTACATTCCATAAACCATGAAAGGGGACTTGTCAAGTGATTGAAAATTAACTTGTCTCTTCACAAAGGGTTTTTCCTGAGTTGTTATAGTCAAATCCTTACACAAAGTCAATACCTTGTAAATATATAATTCCTTCGTCTTCAAAATTTGTAGCCTAATACATTGCTTCATGCCATTATCGGGAAAATATTTAATCACTCTAGTTAAAAAACCATTGAAGAAATAGACTAGTGAGTGAAAGTCCTAAGGCAATCTATCTTGTTGGTCAGCTACTTTACAGCCTGCCCTATTGTCTTACTCTTACTTATTAGGCCAACCAGATGAGAAATATAAAGACACGGGCCCTACGCCATGGAAGGATCCTTATTCCAGACACTTAGTTGTTTATGCCCTTTGCAAGAACATTAGTTGGCTAGTCACAATACCATTCATTCGCGAATAGAAATAAAAAGCTGGTCCCAACCAAGCAAGCATTGGAGGGCTAGCTGATGGCTCATCTAATCTACCCTTTAGCACTTAGCTAGTTATTCACATCATTTTTACCTAACAATAAAGCGAGGGTTGCTCTCTCTGTAACTAGGATGAAGAGACAATGTTTAAAAGAATCAAATTTCAAAATGCTAGGAAACATAAGGCATGAAACTAATTGTTATTTTATCAGTATAACTATACTTCTAGCTCTTTTAAAGAGAAAAAAACAACCACAATGCAATTTGTTGGGTCGAATCTTTAGTCTTTTCTCGAATCTTGCAAAGTTATAGAAGTACTCTACTTTAGAATATTCATAAATATAAATGTATTCTTCGATTATTGATAGCCAACGTATGCTAAACTGGAAATTTTCTCAAAGTGCATTGAAATTATGTTTAGTTTCAATATGAGAGTTTAATTGTGCAAGTTGTTCATAACTGTTGTTGCCAGCAAAACAACTCATTAACATGGCAAACAGATACATGCATCCCTCTACACGGATTCATGCGGAACAATTCTCAACGATTGTAATCAATTGCTGGAGTTAAACATAAAGTTAGAATTCAGGGAGTTGATGTACAACATGACAGGTATGGATGGTGCTATGACATAATTTACTATCCCTTAATAGCTACTATAGGTAAAACTCGGTAAGGTATAATAAAACCCTAACAGTCTGACTGCAATTTACCAAGGGCAGATAAGAGCCACTCTCATACACACAAAGCATTAACTCAATGCAGCTGGCAATTTATTGGGCACTGATAACCGACCCTTGGTAGCCCATGCCATGAGGAGATAAGCATTAAGGGCAGATCAACATTGGCCTTACATCCGCTATAGTTATTTGACTGTAAGCTATGCTTGAGTAACAATCAAATGATTGACTAATCAATCCAACTAAGAATAAACCCAACTAAAATATAGGCCATAAACATGTAGCAATAAAGATAACATCTAAAAGAAATGGCCAATTATACTATTCATCACTCTAATATAAATATAACCCACTTATTGCTTTCATATTTATTACCCCATACCATACGCCATGTTAAAATAGCTATATTTCTCATCCCATATACCATGTTCACTAATTTTAATTTCCGAGTCAACTTAAGGTTATTTATTTATAATTCTTTGGATTAAATGTTGTTTAGATGGAATTGAAAAGGGAGTTAGCTTTCTACCCGACCATTTGCATCGATCGGACGACCAGCAATGCGTGATGTGACAGCTCACGCGAGCCAGGTCGTTCGATCGGTGCAAATGGTCGAGTAGAAAGCTAACTCCATTGAAAAGTGTTGAAGGTGGGTAAATGCAAAGGCTATATTCCATAAAGGGGGTTAAAGAGTGCACCCTCCCACCACCCATGTGGAAAACCACATAGGCCAAAGAATATTGCATGGTGAGGGAGTGTCAACGCCATTCCTTAGAACTAAAATGTGAGCTCATTGCCTAAGCTAGTTAAACCTAAAAAAAGTTTAATTAAAAACATGTAGGGAAATATTTCGTACATTGAGTTGTGTTGAAGACAATTTATTGTTTTGGAGAGTGTCACGTAATAACCATTAAATAAGTCAGCACGTCACATAAAAACGAAGTAAATTAAGTAGAGTAAATCTGCATTGAAATTTAAGTCAGCATGTCACATA
>LPNX010460058.1:75885-131628 GCA_001517045.1 Pseudotsuga menziesii | reverse complement strand
AAACCAATATGAGAGAATCATCTTCAAAATCTTTGGCATAAATGAGAATGGAAATAGAAGTGATGAGATAAAACTAATTATGTCAATGGATGATTTGTCAAAATTTCGACTTCTATTCAAAGTTGGATATGACAATTTAAACTTCATCCATGAAAAGTCCTCAAATTCTTGAAGTTCAGTATCAAAATATTAATTTAACAATCTTAGAAACTGAGCACCTTCATGGAAAGTGAGAGGACATGATGCATAGAAAATTGTTTGTCAAATAATTTTATTTGCTTAATAATCTAATTCAAAATCATGGTAATATTATATTAAATTTTTATATAATAATTTATATATTAAAATTCATGGTAAGAATTATTTTATTCTCTTGAAAATAGTTTATATATTAAATAAATTTTTAATTTAGTATCTTTTAATTTGAAACAAGTTTAATAACATGATTTGGTGATATAGGTATTTTGTGTATATTGAGTATAATATAGATAATTGAAGTTAAGTTATATATATATTAAAGAGAACGTTCAAGATTAAAAGTAGTTCAAGTTAATTAAATTCATTCTTAAACATTTATGTATCATGTAACACTCTTGATGACAAGGGGCATGCTCTTCCTTGAGTACCACAAAGAAGAACCTAGAACCCACATTAATCACGAGGGATCTAATCGTATTAGGTAATAAGTAAATGAGGTCAATAGTAATAACTGTGAAACTGAGAGGAACATATATTCTTTGACAATACTTAATAATATTTAGTAAATATTCCTAGTTGGAGGAAACTGTAGTATGGCAATCCCTTGAGGGGATATAGAGTCTAGAGATGTCAAGAAAGATATAGAGTCTAGAGATGTCAAGAATAATATGTGTGTAATCATGTAACTATGCAATATCATAAAGTATATTGTGAGGAAATAAAACCTTAAGGCCCGAGGCAATGTAGATTTTGAATGGACCCTTATACTCGAGTTATTTTGACGTAGAGGTGCTAGATAAACTAGATGTGACAACATGGTGTTCTGTGCGTAGATGATTGTTTTATAGATGTTTTGTTGATAGGAAGCATGAGTTACCTAGGCTATGAAAGAAATGATACTATGCTTAATATTTAACTTATCGGGATTTAATCTTTCTGACTTAGAGAAGAAAATGATATTGATAACAACGACCGAGAAACTGTGAAGTGACTACATTAATTAATGTAGGTAAGTGGTGTTTGTTAGAAAAGAGTAAATGGAGATAAGAACCTATAAATGAGTCATAAAGAGAAATTTTTGACCTAATGAAATGTAAAGTGGGAGACAAGGTCTTCCCATGAATCATGATATATAAAATAACTGTAATGTATGTCAATATGTTAAGTATTTGGGAATAAAATGTATTTGAGGACCTTGATGAAATCATACCAATTGCTTACAAAACATGTAATATGTAATATGACACACATCCCATGTGAGAAAGAAGTAAACATATATAAAAGGGTACTGGTACCAAGAAAGATCACATCATCCACGAAAAGGAGGTGAGTGAGGGCTAGTGAAGGGGAGATTTTTAATCCTCTGATGAGACCATGTTCCCTTGCATCAGAACAACAAAGGAGACAATGAGAAACCTTGTCTGATCCCCCGAGAGGCACAGAAGAACTGAGAGGGAGTACCATTAAATCACAAAATCACTTTGTAATTCCATTCCTCCTAATTATACTCATTACACTATCTTTTATTTTATTTTAAACTCAAAGTTGTTTACAATCGTTTTCCATGATAATTTCCATGGAATGAACATATGAAGAGGTGAACTTAAATGTTAACATATTTTGGTAATCATATGTTATTGACATGTTTACTTAAACAAAATACTAGCATTTGCATTGAGAGGGTAAAAATATTGTGTCTTTCTGTCACTCAACTTTTTTGACTTACGTTGGGAGTCTGGGAGTTAATACTGATATTTGTGTCTTTCCAACATGTATTTATTGATTGTGATTTATGATATCTGAAATCGGGAAGCGAAAATGCATTTTTTGGAGCTTTGTCGAAGTTTGTTTTTCACTTTGCGTAAGGAACACTGGATTTCCGATTGCCAAATTTTCGATGTCCGACATTTCGGATTCCAAAAATCCTATGTTTTCAAATAAGGAACATCCCATGTTCCTATTTCTGACATTTCGGAATTCGGAAATTTATGTCCTATTTTTCCAATAAGGAACACCATATGTTCCGATTTTTGATTCCCCAATTTTCGATTTGCGACATTTCAGATTCTGGAAATACTATGTTTTCCAATAAGGAACACCATATGTTCCAATTTCCGATTCGCAGATTTTTTATTTTTGACATTTCGAAATTCGGAAATCATGTGTTCAAATAAGCAAGATCCTATGTTCCTATTTTCGATTTTTGACATTTCAGATTGCGGAAATCCTATGTCCTGTGTTTTCTGAGTATCAGAAATCAAAAGTTTCACTTTAGATCAAATTGAAGATTTCTTTCGCGATTTCCAATTTTCGATACGTCGGATCTCGGAAACTGGATTTGTATGCTTTTGCAATTCTCGATTTTCGATAATCTGGACCTCAGAAACCGGAAACACCAACTTTTTTCGACTGAAAGTTTGTTTCCCGATTTCCGATTCCCGATTCCACAAATCGAAAATGAAAAGTAAATTTTGTCAATTTCCGTTTATGCATATGAAATATACCGTCTATAGTCTTTTGGCCATTTTAGTTGGGTTTTTTAAGATTCGAATTTACGATTAATTTTTACATTTGTTACTTGTGCTTTTTCACTTTGTTCAGGGTTTTTTTACAATGCATATCCTCTGTGTCCCAGCGCTCGGAGTTGTGACTTTTTTAGCATTTCCACCTATAATTTTTCACCTTTTGATCATTTTTACTGGTAAATTTGAACTCATATCGTTTTTAGACATGGTTGCTAAAAGTCAATCAAAGAAGGTATTTGCCACAACCAGGAATACTAGATCTAAAATGGCTCTTCAAGAGAAGAGAAACAAAGATACGAATGCCGATGTTTTCACTAACACGAGTGGTTATGTGTCTGACAGCTCATATCTAGGATGGTCTAGAATTTGTGTTATTTTTGACAATGATGACTTTTCATGTGTTGCTCATGACCAACCTGCCTACCTGCAGATATGCAATTCTCAGCTCCATCGTGTTGCTTCTAGACCCCCATTTATGCCTTACACGGACCCTGTTAAGTGGGCATTGGACCATGTAGACCCTGAGCTTGGAATATTTCATGACATCGATAAAGTCGTTATTGCTTCATTCTATCCAGATTTGTTTGCTAGGGCTTACGCTTTGCCAACCCCCAAGCAGCTTCTCTTGTCAAAAAATTTTGATCAAAGCCATGCCAAATTCAATTACGAAGAAGTGGTGAAATATTGGCTGGAAGACCCAACACTTGACATTCTTGTTTCACTTGCAGCATATCCAATTTCTTGGTTTAGAGAACCCTTTTCGTTGTTGGCCAACATGTTTGGCAGGATATGGTTTACTAAATTGTTCCTTATTCAAAGCGCAATGGGTCCCTATGGCGAACCATATACTGCTTACATGTCATTCCTTCAATTGGGCGCAAATTCTATCTGTCAATTTGTGGGAGGAAATTGAAAAATATGAGAAAATCCTCGACAACCATAAACCATCTTTCTACATATCAGGGTTCGTAAGGGATACATTTTGTGCGTCTACTTCTTTCCCGACCCTAGATTGGAATTGGACCGACAAATCTCCACCGGTTCACATATATTGCGCTAATATGTGGGACGAAAATTTCATCCCTCGCGTTTATGAACTCTGTGACCTATTTCTCGGGTCAATGTACTTCAATATTTTCAAAGCCGATGCTCCTGCATTCTCTAAGAGTAATAGCGAACTCATTTCAATGTTTGGTGACTGGTATGTAGGAGAATATTTCTCTTACATAAGGATTTGGGGCAGTAATATAGTCCACTTGCTTCCTAGAATAGTTCCAGACTGAATGGTGCTTCAATAATTCGCCTATCAGACTATCATTGATGGGCTTTTACCCAAGTTGACCAAACATAAGAAGAAGGGTTGGCCGAAATTTCCTATGAATCTTGGAAACCTTACGCTATAGAGTCCTGCTCATGCGTCTTTGGTGGGAAAGGAAATTTATGTTATGAACTTGGGGGAGGTATACAAAAGAATGTATGAGCCAGTGGCATATTTGGCTAATCTCTTTGCTCGTGAGCATGTAAAATTTCAATATGTTCATGAAAACGATCTCGATGATTCCATGTTCCGAGGAGCTACCAATTTTCAGTAGGCAATCGGTAAATTAGTGATGCAGAGACCAAGTCCCATCTATACCAGTATCAAAAGGATCTTAAGACAAGAACTCTTCGAGAAAGAGGAGATAAACTAAAATTGAAAAGGAGAAGACAAAACACGAAGCGAGAGAACATGTAGCAGGTTCTATTGTTGCTCATGTTGCTCAACCCAAGGACAAGGGAAAAGGTGTCCTTGCAGGCTCATCTAGCCCCTCTATTACTACAATGGAAGATACAGTGTAGAAAGGGGCATAACTCAAAAGAAATTACTGAAGTTCAGACTAAAAGATAAAAGATTGAAGCAAGTTCTGATCAGGCTCAACTGGTAGAAGCACCCAAAAAGAAAAGCTCATGGCTTCGATCTCAATTGGCAACAAAGAGTAGACACTTGTCCAAGACGCTTGTGAACAAAAGGTAATCTCTTTATCTTCCGCTCAGATTTAGATTGATAATACAGATGTGGAACAAGACGCTGAGGTTATTATAACTAGCCTTCTGTCATCCATGCCCAATATGCAAAGATTTCCTTGTATGTTAGGTTCATAATCCTGCCAACATTCTTTTTTCCGAGGTAAAATTGTCATCAATAATGGGAGCTACTACTAGCATGCCCACCTTTTCAGTTAATTCCCCTATTGATACTTCTGCTACATCCCCAATTCCCCAGTTATTTCAAGAGGACATTCCTCGTGCCTCTATGAATCTTTCTCAAAAGGAAGATTTGCCTATGTCTGATTCGTTTACATCACTCACCTATACCTATGCTTCTATTGCTATGGATATTTCCCCCCTTAGCATAGACATTCCTTTAAACCAAAGCCAAACTGATTCCCTGGTTACCATCCACCACCAGACCATTTCATCATCAAAAGTGATGGCAAATTTTGGAGAAGATGGAGTGGTATCCATGGGAAAATATTATTGGAGTAAAAATGATAAAGTTGTCGTTAAAAGGGGAGCCAGGAAAGCCAGAGAAGGCTCAGGAAAACATGTGCCTACCCTTGGTCAGGTCATTTGGAAGGCAGACACAAGTGATATTCAGCAAGGGGAAATGGACACAACAACTGCCATGGGAGTTTTTGATGGAGCTAATTTTAACTCAGTTTCATAATTAAGTTTGGATCTTGGTTAAAAAGAGAAGGAATTGGAGAAGGCCAAACATGACTTAGCAGAAGAAGAAAAGAGGCATGAACAAGAAATCGACCACTTGAAACGAGAACATGAAGACAAGTGCAGCAATGGAAAAACAAAGCTGAACAACTCAAGCACCAACTTGAGAATGCAGACATTTGAATCTGCAACAAGCAAAACTAATTACTCATGCCAGTCAACGACTAAAAGATGCTCATATATCCTCAAAAGCCTCATCTTTTTTGGATTTGACACCCGAGGATTTCAAACAAGTACTCTGTAAAGTACACCAAGACTTCCGGCAGGCTGTGATAGATTTGTATACTTGTTTTGATGAGATGCAAGTGTTGTATGACAAGTTTAGCAAGCATTCTGAAACCGTTGAGGATCACCATCATCGGATGAGAAAAGCATCTACTGCTTTAGAGCAAGTAACAGGTTGGAAAAAGCATATTAAGAAAATACCTGACTGCTTGCCAAGCAAGTAACAGGTTGGCAAAAGCATATTAACGAAAGTCCCGATGGCTTTCCAATCTTAGATAAGTTACAGGTCAAAACAACTAAAGTTGCCATTGAGACATGGGAGGGTATCTGTGATTCAGTTGAAGCTTTAATCAATGTAGGACAAATGGATTGTGAACAGAGGTGGTCAGATTCAAAGAATTTGCTAACCTATTTGAGTTTTCCTGTTTTGGATCTTATCAATGATGCACCTTCACCTAAACTTCATTTGGAATAAGTGGAAAAGAAGTTTGATGATTCTAAAGAGTTGATCCAACAAATCAGTCAGCTGACGATGCAAGATATCGAGAAATGAATTGAAGCTCCCCATGTTTCGATAGCTCGGATACAGCTGTTCATCAAAGAATGGAAGAAAATGAGAGAGGAGGAAATTTCCTCCCAAATTTGCAAGTCCGTAATTCAGTTGAGGAATGTTCATTTCCAGGAAGTCGATGACATTTTGGATGTATTTTCCAAGTGGTGTTACGCCCTTGGGCACACCTAGAAACAATCTGATTATGTAGTTCAAAGTTTTAGAAACATTTTCTTTTCTGGTAAGTTTGTAATCTTATTTAAAGAGAGATAGACATTGTGTTATTTGGACTGCCTTGTACTTGCAATTTGTGTGTCTTTAACACTTTGGATATTGTTCTTTTCAATTTAATTTCTTAAGTTGCTCTAAAGTAAGTTGAAAGAAGTAATTTTGATTTGCATGTTTGCACATTAATTGGTTGTTTTGTTTCATCTGTTATATCTTGTAATAGTTCTATCTTGAAATCATTACTCATTGTGTTTAAGTGTCCTTATACAGTTAGTTAGTAGTCAGTTATTTTTCAATATTTTTCACTTTATTTAAAGCGAAAAGTGGAAGTCGGCAAGAAAGAAATTAAAAATCTGGAATCCTAGATTTCGGATTCTGGAAAACAAATCTCAGAATTGCAAAACTAATACCTATCATTTTACATAACCAATACAAGTCACATCCCTTTTGCAACAGAGAAGGAGTAAGAGTCAATTAAAACACAACAAGGGTGTTTCATCATCTCATAAGAACATTTTCATTTTGCCAAAAAACTAATACCTATCATTTTATTGACACAGAATGACATAACGAATACATGTCACAATCTTTTTGCAATAGAGCAAGAGTCACATTCAATTAAAATAGAGCACTACCCTATTTTCCGATTTCCTATTGGTCGATTTCTTATTTTCGACATTTTGGACTCTAGAAAATGTATGTTCACATTCTTAGTTAACCTCACACATGTCGGAATGTTTTGGTTTTCGATATCCGAAATATTGCGAATCGGAATCGAGAAGCCAACAAATGATTTCAACAAAAACCTGAGTATTCGGTTTTCAATATTCGAACTATCAGGAATCGGAAAACGTGGATAGCTCAAATAACCCTAGCAAAATTGAAATTTTCGGTTCTCGATACCTGATTTGGGAAATTGCATATCGTGTTTCAGAAATTGCATATCAAATAACCCATAATACGTTTTTAATTTGTTTATATATATTGGAAATTTTATGATTTTATTTTATTTAGAGAAATGAGTTAAAAAGTCATTTAAAATTTAATCATTTTAAATAATTTTAATGAGTAAATTTCTAAGAAACATTTTTTTGTAATTGTATTGGATTTATATTTTTCTTGAGCACGGTAAATGAATTTTATAGATTGAATAATAAAAATTAATTTCGATTCTCCGATTTCTGACATTTTGGATTCTCAAAATCGTATGTTCACCTTTGTAGTTAACCTTATACGTGTCAAAATGGCTTGGTTTTCGATATCAGAGATATCACGAATCCAAATGAGGAAGCCATCGAATTATTTCAACAAAAACCTCAGTATCTGATTTCCGATATTCGAAATATCGAGAATTGGAAATCACGGATACCGCAAATAACCCTAACAAAAAATGGAATTTTCGGTTCTCGATACCCGATTTCTATCTTGTTTCGGAAATCGGAAATAAATATTATAAAATAAAAATATTCATAATATATATAATATGTTTTTAATTTGTTTATATATATTGGAAATTATATGATTTTCTTTTATTTAGAGAAATGAGTTAAAAAGTCATTTAAAATTTAATCATTTTAAAGAATAATTTTTTTTTAAATTTATAGAGTAAATTTCTAAGAAACATTTTTTTGTAATTGTATTGGATTTATATTTTTCTTGGGCATGGTATATGAAGTTTATAAATTGAATAATGAATAATAACAATTATTTCTATTAATAAATATGAAGTTTAACCTCGGATGCGGATGATGAGAGTCAAATTGGCAAAGGTGGAATGGACAAAGCTATTGTGGCAAAACAACAGTGTACTTGTCATCCCATCACATTTCCACCTATCCTACACTCATTACGCATTAATGAAGCAGGTCTTCCTGTCCAGACTGGCCAAGTTGGTCATCAGTTGAGTTTAAATACTGGGATTATAGTTGATTCGGTACTCACGTCCATCATGAAGAGTGGCAACTCCACTGCTACAACAGGTTCCATTGGATATTTTAGGTACAACATGATCATGATTAAATTTTCCAGTCATTATATTTCGTGATCTAGCAGGGACCCAAGAAGGCGGCATGGAGTTGATCAGTTAAATAGATGTTGTGAAATGGGAGTTTATTTTGTCTATTCATATGATTTCTGCGCCAACTTTATAGCATTGTTTATATGTGTGCGATGGCTGGTATGACTAATCCTCTTTATCCCTTTCCATTTCATCCGAGACGACATTAATTAGTCCCTGTCGACGAAGTTCTGTCAATATGTATTAACTTCAATGGAGGACACCATCGGTACTTAGCTAAGGCACGATTTGACCCGGTGGTCATTTCGTTATTTGGTTATAGTGCAATTTGGCTTAGTCAGGGATTGGAAGTGGTACAACAATCTTTTCTCCCCATTAATGGATGCCGTGCCTCGTGTTGGTTTTAGTATGGTTATGAACCTTTCTCCTTCATTTCATTCAGCTATTTCTTGGTTAACTACTCAGGTCTTGGGGCACTTTTGTTTTTCTCAGATTTTGTTGCAAAAATCGTTCTGTCTGCCTTTGCTGGGTTTTGTTCTGCATTTGAACCATCATACTATTTCCAAGCAGCGTGGCATGTCTCGTTATGCTACGAGTGTTTGCGGACATTCGCAACGAGGGGCGTGGGTGACAAAGGTAGATGGTTATAACAATGAAATTTCTCCGCAAGTTCAATGCATATTACATGGCTGGGAAACCGAGCTTGTAAATGAGAACCTTGCTCGTGATATTGATGGTGGCAGCCCCAACCACTATTGGATCGTCAAAAACATGATGGGCACCTTCATGGAGGAAATGTTAGCTAGAGTGAACCATACTAAGTTGGCAATTTCACAGGCTACGTCCAAAATGGTGGAATTAGATATTGTCATAACACATAGAAATGTCATGGCCATCTATAAAAAAATAGTCCAGGGATTTGACTCCTTGGGTGGTGGAGGTAGTGGCAATGTCTCTATGGATCCATCTGGTTCAATGAATGTCAATCCTACCATGCCTGTTGCATCTACAGTGCCTGTTCTGATTCCGACTACGATTAGCCAGCTTTGCAAACGAGCTCATGAATCTGATTCTTATGTGGGGAAAGTGGATGCTTCTGTGGAGAAAGCGAATGCTTCTGTGGGGAAAGCAGTTGTCCTAGCACTGAAGGCCAGTCTACCATCCTCAGACGAGGAATTCTTTGGGCCTTGTACTATCGTTGAGGAAATGCAAGACACGATTGCCACTATCAGCAATGCTAACCCATGAGCTTGTTCCTGTTTCTTTTTTTCTATTTTGCTTCATTTTCTTTACATCTAAGTTTATGCTGGTTTTTATTTTTTAAGGTCTCTTGATAAATGTTCCTTCATAGTAATTTTGTACGTAGCCCCCCATATATCATAGGGGTTATTGTGGCTCTTTTGAATATCTTTGTAATTTTGTTTAAACTTTACTTAGGCAATAGGCTCCATTTAATGTATGGCTTTTATGCTCTTTACACTACAACTGTAGAGTTTTCTGCTTTTGACGGATTGGGGTGGTTGTTAGACGACTGTTTTCACCTGACCAAACTTCTCGATATTCTGTAATTTTTTGTATAGTTGATTAATAACAATGTAGACTTACAAAAAAATAATAATATGAAGTTCAAAGATCTAATATATCTAAATATATTATTTCTCTTAATAAACCTAAAGTTTAAAGATGTAATATATGTGAATAACTTGATTTGGGTGTATGAAATTTATGTAAAGATCCAATAACAATTATTTATGTTAATAAATATGAAGTTTAAATATGATCCGACATCAAGATGACTGAATGGATTTATTGCTCATTTATTTTAAAATATTGTTTAATAAGAATTTTCTAAAGGGCGAAATTGGGAAATAAGATATAGGCTCCAATTGGAGAGCTAGATTTACCATGAACATTTGTGGCAAAGAGAAAATAATATGAACATTGGAAATCGTGTGTTCCTTAATGCAAAACACAGTATTTGTGAAATGCGAAATGTCGGAAATGGGAAAACTGGGAATTGGAAATGGGAACAAAGGATGTGCGCAATTTCGATATGTTTGTAGTTTTGGAAATGTTGTAATGTTTTGCAATTGAATAAAATAACACTACTACTCATGTCATGTTTATTTGAGTTATTTCTCCATATTTGTGGTATACTGATCATAGTTTGGTCATGCATTATATGTGTTTAATTATATAGTGATTTTCAAGTATGAGCTTGACATTGAAATGTACATTGAAAAAATGTATTTATTTAATTTACATACTATTTTACTACAATTCATGAATGGTTATTGATTCCTAATACTAATTTGTCAATTAGTATTACTTCATAGGATAGTTTTGTAAGTTTATTTAAATGGAAAATGAGTTTTCCCATTTTGATCGGGTTTTGTTTGTATTTTTACTATTATTTTTGTTAAAGATTTATAAATAGTAATGTCGCCACTCATTAGATTTCGAGTTTTCATAATGATGTCTATTTTTTATTTTTATTAATATTTGTTTGATATGCTTTAAAGGAGACTATATCTTATTGATTCTAAGCACCTTTATTATATCCAAGACTATATATAGTATAAAGAGTTGTGTCCCACACTGAATTAAATAAATTTAAACATTGTTCTTTTAAAAAATCTTAAACTTATAATTTATGGAAGTTGTGAAAGTGTTTAAACTGTTTAGGCTAAACATTTATAAATGAAAAATTACAACTACACTTAAAAAACGTATGTCAATTAACGTCAATTGGCATATTGGTATATTTCCTAATTAAGAAGTATGTAATGTATTAGAGAAAGATGTTAAGAAACCAATGAAAAGTTGAAATTAAAGTGCGCAACTGAAACTTCAGAAATAGAAAGTTTGGGAAAGTTTAGATTTGGTGTTTTAGGCTTTTGCATTCCACATAGAGAAAAGAGGAAATGGAAATAAAAAATATTTGAACTAAAAACGTATCGAAATTGCGCATTTTGCATGTCGTTTTTCGGAAACTAGACAAAAATAAATTTGCAAAGAAAAATATTAAAGCTTGGATTTTCGTGTGAGGAAACCAGAAGTCAAAAAGCACGAAATGTTAAATCCAAATATGTAAATTCCAATTTCCAATTTATGTTTGTGATTTATTCAAAGCGAAAAGCGGAAGTTGGCAAGAAAGAAATTAAGAATCCAGGATTCGACATTTCAGAATCTGGAGATACCTTTTTGAAGCAGAATTACAGGAATAGAGTTTTTGTTGCTATGTTTTCCAATAAGGAACACCATATGTTCTGATTTCTGTTTCCGCGAATTCCTGTTTCCGAATAACATTTCCATTATATTATAATATCACATTGGATTATTTCATTTAAAAACGTCACTACTAAACTGTCATTATATATAAATATATGAAGAATAACATTTATATATCTCTCGACGCTGCTGGAAATAAAGGTTTAAGATAAATGAAAATGGAATTTTGCTCACTGATGTTAGACATAAGTGATTTATACACAATGATAATGTTGGACAAGCTAAAAAAGAACAAAATGCCTCAATAATCAATATTTTCATAATAGAAGCAAGGTAGTAAACAAGAGTGATGTGTTGGACATTCTTCCGCGGTACAATCCTCACCCATTTCCATATGTTTTGGTAGCTAAATTTGCAATCGTTGTAAAGGTGGAACCATTTCCACACATTTTGGTAGTTAAATTTGCAATCGTCGTAAAGGTGGAACTATTTCCATACATTTTGGTAGATAAATTTGCAATCGTCGTAAAGGTGAAAATATTCCAGGTTTGAAGAATGCTTTAGCAAAATGTTGGAAATTATATTCTCCAGTCTTGCATTTACGAGCGAATCCAGTCTGAAACACTTGAACCTGATCTGCTCCTCCTCATCATCATTCGAAAGCAGGTGTGAGGGAAAGATGGTAAGTTAGGGAATTTGGGTGTAGAGAAATCTCCATATGTGAGAAAGAACAGAGCATTTGATACCCTACTTAATCGGGAGCTTAGAAAGGGTATAACATACTACCATATCTCAAAGCCTCGAGAATAAACTTGCTGCACTTTCATTACTCATGATGATGGAAGACAATTGAGAAGAAGGGTAAACAAATAATGATACCTTATGTAAGTCGCAACGAGTAGAGAAATGGAAGGCAATGGAAACAACAACAAAAGCGCTCAAAATGTTGGATAAGCTGCCACAATGTAGCAACATTAAATTATTTGTTTAGGCACAAATAGCTTTTGCATCTTATTTGGTTGCAATCCACTTACTTGTTTCTCTGGATCGGAATTAGCAACATTCTCATTCACCAATCCCATGTCTCTCTAGAAAGTATAGCCCCTGCGTCAACAGTAGGACTCCCAACTTATCTTCCCATCTCCTCCCATTCTGACATTTGATATCACCATGTTGGGTATTTTTTCTGCCGGAGCCATGAGAGGGGAAATAATGACGCTCATGAGTCCAGTTTTTTTGCATATAAAAAACCATAAATGAGGTCCAAATGATATTTGCCTCAGTAGGAGGCTGTATTTATTGACTAAATCTTACGAAATGTTATTATGAATTCAAGATTTTCATGATGTAGTATATATCTACAACTTGGGATTAATGTGATCTATATATAATTCCCTTATCTCTTGGACGACGAGAAAGGTCACTTAAACGTATTGAAATATCTTGGATTTGAAAGATTTGTTGTTTGGAGCGCGTGATAATGATGATCACTTAATGATTAAGCAAAAGAAGATTATTATAGGGTTTACATGTAGTATGATACAAAAGCAATGGTACTCAAGACAAGGAAATATCCATAGCATCATAAGAAGGGATCGATGAGGTGACAAATGTCAACTTCACACATTATGAGATAACTTGAGGCTGATAACAAGTGAGTGTGACAGTCACTTCTGCGATTAATATGATGACGCTATAGCAGAAAGGGGCACCGTTATGATGCCAATTTTTGTGCACATAAAAAAACCATAAATGAGGTTCAAATGATATTTTCCCAATAGGAGGCTGTATTTATTGACTAAATCTTACGAAATGTTATTATGAGTTCGATATTTTCATGATGTAGTATATATCTATAACTTGGGATTAATGTGATGTGTATATAATTCCCTCATCTCTTGGATTACGCGAAAGGTCACTTAAACGTATCGAAATATCTTGGATTTGAAAGATTTGTTGTGTGGAGCACGTGATAATGACAATCACTCAATGATTAAGAAACAAAAGATTAGTATAAGTTTATAGGCAGTATGGTACAAAAGCAGAGGTACTCAAAACAAGGAAATATTGATACCATCATAAGAAGGGATCGATGAGGTGACAAATGTCAACTTCACACACTAAGATATAACTTGAGGCTGATAACAAGTGAGTGTGGCAGTCACTTCTACGATTAATATGATGACGTTATAGCAGAAAGGGGTGGTGTTATGACAACGTTAAAATATTTCAGTACGTTTAAGTGACCTTTCGTGTCGTCCAAGAGATGAGGAAATTATATAGAGATCACATTAATCCCAAGATATGGATATATACTACATCATGAAAATCCCGAACTCATAATAACATTTCATAAGATTTAGTCAATAAATAAAGCCTCCTATGAGGCAAATATCATTTGGACCTTATTTATGGTTTTTTATGTGCACAAAAATTGGACTCGTGAGCGTCATTATTTCCCCTCTCATGGCTGCCGAAGAAAAAATTGCCAACATGGTGATACCAAAGGCCGCAATGGGAGGTGATGGGAAGATAAGTTGGGAGTCTTACTGCCGATGCAAGGGCTATATTTTCTGGAGTGACATGGGATGGGTGAATGAGAATGTTGCCAATTCTGATCCAAAGTAACAAGAAAGTGGACTGCATCTAATTGCAGATATGAGAAAAGATGCAAAAGCTATTTGCGCCTATTCAAATAATTTAATGTTGCTACATTGTTGGAGCTTATCCAACATTTTAACTTGTAACTGGTGCTTTAGAGTTTGGAAATATGAAGGAACGAGCAATTTCACATTTTGACATTTTGTCTCGTGTTTTCTACATTGCTTGTATTATGAATAATTGAAGCATTTTGTTCCTTTTTAGCTTGTCCAACATTGTCATTGTGTATAAAGCACTTTTGTCTAACGCTAGTTTCCAAAATTATAATTTTTAATTCTTGAAGAGAAATTATGACTTTACAGTTCTAGGAAGGGCTAGAACCCTTTGGAAGGGGCAAGAAGGGTTCAAATTTGAACGTTGTATAGGAGGCAGGAGTTCATTTGCTTGTGATCGATGCATTCAATTAATTGTATATCCATCTAACACTTTATTTCCATATTGAAGTTATCGCATATGCATCAAATATATTTGGATGTATCACTTCGATTTTATTTTGCAAAAGTTCATGAATATACAGAGTAAGCTAGGAGGTTGTTCGTTGGAGTTGTAGACATTACTGTGTAAAGATATTAACCATTATGTGGATGGTAGAGATGCCTCATGCACATCTTCTAAACATCTAGTGAAGATTTCATTTTTATGGCCACCAAAATTTTCGTTTAGAAGATTTGACATAGAAAGAAATCCAATGTTAAGATTTCAAACAAAGCTTTCGAATTCCATGCTATTGTCACGAAATTCTAGGACTACGATATATAATTTCCAGGATTATTAACAAACATACCACCATTTCGCTGCGGCGCTAAAACATTTTCAAAATGCCTGAAACTTGTATTCGGTATTTGATAAATTGGTTATTAATTTATTGAATACATATATAAATATACATCAAATACCAAATACCAAAATAATATATACCCACAAATCCGAATACGTATATATAGCAAATAGGAATACCGAGGAAGCACATATGTTTCCGGTTTTCAATATTTGAAATATTGGGAATCAGAATCGGGAAGGCAACAAATTATTGTAACAAAAACGTGAATCTCTGGTTTCCAACATCCGAAATATCGGAAGTCAAAAATCAAGGAGACGACAAATAACTGTAACAAAAACTGAAATTTTCGTTTTCCGATATCTAATTTCGGAAATTCAGTTAATCCGAAATTCAAAATGAGATTTTTTTATTTTTTTATTTTTATTTAAAGTTCATTTAAGGAAATAAGAGTTGATCTAGAATTTTTATACGTTAATTATTTCCTGATAGTTATAATTATTTCCTACTTGATAACTTTCACAATGAGTGTCTTAGTTCCTGATAGAGTTTAGTCTAAAACCCAATTATTTCAAAATTTCTTGGATGTTTTTTGAAACAAAAGCAGATCTTTTACATCAACAAGTGATCAAATAAAAACAATACATTTATAGAGGAAGCAATGAGAAGATTCAACCACAATTTGCATTTTAAAGAGTTTGAACCAAGTAAGCTTTCTTCTTGTTTCCTATGTTGGACAAATGCGGAGGCATGGAAGGGATGTAACCCTCTTATTTATGCAAAAAAATTTATTGGAACCGTTTGACCAGACATATTCCAAACACTTTTCCAGACCCTCGTTGGTTGCCATATTTATCTATGTTTGTCTTGGCAGTAACTTGACCTTGAATGTTCCAAAGTTCGCTAGAAGAGGAGAGTGATGTCAATGGGATAGTTGATCCAACAAAGCCAGGGTTTTCATTTATTGAGGTAGGGTTGACTAGAACAGATGAACTACTCTCAGAGGGAAAAGGTACAGATAAGTGGCAAGGTGCAGGAATTCAAAGCATCCCATAAGGGTCCTTTGTAATAGAGGAATTCGACAACAACAAAACATGGTAAGCTAGGAGGCTGTTCATTGGATTTGAAGACAATATCACTGACAATCTCAAAATGCTTGAAACTTGTATTCGGTATTTCATAAATTGATTATCAATTTATCGAACACACACACACACACACACACACACACACACACACATATCAAATACCAAATACTAAAATAAGATGTACCTACAAATGCGAATATATATATATATATATGAATACCGAAGAATGACATATGTTTACGGTTTCCGATATCCAAAACATCGGGAATCGGAATCGGGAAGGCAACAAATCATTTGAACAAAAGCTTGAGTCTCCGATTTTTTATATCGGAAATATCGGAAATCACAAATACAAATACAACAAATACCCTTAACAAAAAATCGATTTTACGGTTTTCGATATCAGATTTCGGAAATTGGAAATCCGAAATGTGATTTATTTATTTATTTAAAGTTCATTTAAGGAAATCAGAGTTGATCTAAAATTTTTATACGTTAATTATTTCCTGATATATAATAACTGTTCTACTTAATAAATTTCATAGTGAGTGTCTCAATTTCCTGAGACAGTTTAGTCTAAAAGGAAATTATTTCAAAATTTCTTGGATGTTTCTTGAAACAAAAGCATATATCTTACATTAGCAAGTGATCAAATAAAAACAGTTATTTATAGAGCAAACAATTGTTAGGATATTTAGACACTTAGGAGTTAGTTATTATCAACATGTGTAATATGTTTGTTAGGTAAAGTGTGTTTTTGTAGTATCCATTTGTAAATATTTAATTCGACGATCGCAATATGTTCTAGACATAGAGTGATTCGATGGTTCAACTTCTTTTACATCATACCTATCATTGATCCGTGGCTTAACACCCGATTGGTCCATGATATCTATTTAAAGAGCATGGAGGGTCCTTGGCTAGTTAATCGATTATGAGAATCTCATTTGTAACTTTCTTTATTTTGCATAATAAATTGCTCCAAGTAGCTATTTGGCCAGGGCCATGGACCGTTTCCCTCTTGAGGGTTTTAACCACAACAAAACATCGGTGTGTTGATCTGTAATCTGTTTGTGTGACTCTAGGTGTTCGATCTTTACGTACCTTTTAATCTTAGCTCACTTGGTGCAAAGTTGTTTTATTCCTTAATAGGTCTTGAGTTCAAGTCTTATTAAGTTACTTTTTTAAAAGTGCATGCAATTTCTAATTTTAAGTTACTTTATTGTAAAAGTGTATCTCACTTAAATTAAAATAAATAAAAAAGTGAGTCACTTAAGTCTTTTAGTTTATTGCCACACTATTTAAATTAACGTTATTGTAAAAGTGAAAACCACTTATATTACAAAAGTGATTCACTTAAATCAACTTTCTTGTATAGTGATTGTCAAAGGTTCACCTTGGGAAGCAGGGGGTTCTTTTTTTTAGTTGGTCAATTTTATATCTCTCACGTCACTATTGGGGACATCTTTAACATTTTCTTTGATCAAGCATAACTTCATCATACAGAATCAGTTTTTAGTGCTGTTTTTTTTAAAACAGCCTGATTTTTCGAGCTCTTTGCATCCAGATAGTTGGTTTCTATTTTTTCAACTATTATTTTATAGTATGGCCGCCCCTTGTGATATTCTACTTACTAGTTCTAACTATTTATCATGAAAATTTTGTATGGAGAATGTTTTACGAAGAAGGGTAATTTTCAAAATTACCTCAGGGAAAGAAACAGAACCCATTGATGATGATAAGAAAATAAAATGGGAAAATAGATGTGATGAAGCTTGTGGATTGATTGGGATGCCAATCTCTACTGATTTGCGATTCCATATATCTGGAATTGATGAACCTGATAAAGTTTGAGAAAAGTTGGAATCTGTGTTTGGTAAACACAATAAAATTCGAGGTCATCAACTTGAGAATGAGTTGATTTCTTTAAATCCAAGTGATTTTTCATGCATTCAAGATTATCTATTTAAGTACAAAAATCTTAGACTCTTATGTGAAGAATACAAGATTAAGAAAAAAGACAAACAATACATTTATCATATTCTTTCCAAACTTGGACCTGCATATTTTGTTTTTGTATCTACATTTTATTCCATGAAATAATCATTGACTGCAGCTAGCCATCAAGAGCCTAGTCTTGAATCATGTTGTGATTCCTTAATTAGAGAGCAAGATAAGCTCATTCATCTTGGAGTAATTAACAATGCATATACATCTAAGAAATCCTTATTGTCCCAACAGAAAGAAAAGTCCAAGCATTCAAAGAAACAAAATTTTCGCAATAATAAGCCAAAAGAGGGTCCTAAACCCTCTCCTCTTAGTCAGCTCCTTATTTAAAAAATGACAAAAAATCTAAGCCAAAAGGAAAGAAGACTAAGCGTCATTGAAACTATTGCAGGAAAGATAATCATGATGAATCTAAGCGTTTCAAGAAGATGGCAACCTTGGAAGCAGCAATGAAGAAGCATCACATCAGCCTATATTCGACTTCAGAATATACCTCTCATGGACATGCACTTTGTGCTTCTGGTTATTCTTATACTGCATCTTCTTCTTCTACTCAAAATGAATGGCTCATTGATTATGGAGCATCTTATCATATGGCTAACGATCAAGTCATCTTTTCTAGTACGCATGAATGTAACACCAAACAAATATTTGTTGGTGATGATAGATCTCTAAGTGTTGTAGGATCTGGAACAGTTCCAGTAGAAAATGGTCATTTTAGTGATGTACTATGTGTTCTAAGAATTTCTTGCAATTTGTTGTCAGTTTATCAAATCACTCATTCTGGTGAAGGTAAAATTGTAATTTTTACACCTCACAAAGTTGTAATCAAGGATTTTAAAGATCCTCACATGTCCTAGCTACTGGAAATGTTGATGATATTACCAGGTTGTACAAATTTAACAACTTTGGGTCATCACCTTTTCCTTCAGTTTTTGTTGCTCATAGTGATAACTTGAGCAAACTTTGGCATGAGCGATTTGGTCACTTAAATTATCGCTCATTGCAAAAACTATGTAAAGACAATATGGTGACAAGTCTTTTTATGGTATCTTGTAGGGATGGTGTTTGTTCCGGTTGTGTACTCGAAAAACATCATCGGGGCAGTTTTGATAAACATGCCTCTTGGCACGCCTCGGTTCCCTTGGAGCTTGTGCACAGTGACTTGTGTGGTCCTCTTCCATCTGCTTCATTTTCTGGTTTCAAATATTTCTTAACTTTCATTCATGATTAATCCAAATGCACTTGGGCTTATTTCCTAAAACTTAAGAGCAAAGTATTTAACATGTTCTTGGCCTACAAGGTCCTTGTTGAAAAACAATCTGGTCATCAAATCATTAAGTTAAAATCCAACAATGGAGGACAATATGTTAACAAAAAGTTCACTACTTTATGCACTAAACAAGGAATCCAACAACAACACACTGTTCCATATACACCACAACAAAATGGTGTAGCTAAACAGAAGAATCACACTTTAAAAGAAGTGACTAATTGTATGATCCAATCTAAGGGACTAAGTCTTCAATTTTGGGTTGAGGCCATAAATTGTGCAAATTACATAGTTAATCACACCCCCACTAAAGCTTTACAAGGTATAACATCGGAAGAAGCATGGAGTAAAATTAAACCAGATGTAAGTCACTTCCGTGTGTTTGGTAGTGAAGCATGGGCTCACGTTCCAGATGAAAAATGAAAAGCATTGCAGCCTAAAAGTGAAAAGTGCATATTCGTTGGATATTCTAAAGAGGTAAAAGGTTATAGACTTCTTCAGCCACATTCAAATGATGTAATCATTAGAAGAGATGTTAAATTTGATGAAAATCTCTTGGCCTGCTAGCCTAACTCAACAGTTGTGCATCTTTGGCCTACAAGCCTGATTCGACGATTGTGGCTTCTTCTACTTCCAAATTCCTTGAAAGATTTCCAACTCCAGTTTTTGATGATGACAATGAGGATGAAAATCCACCTATACCTGCTCATATTTCTCCAATTCCACCGACACCATTGCTTCCTCGATGGGTTCGTTCAACACGTGAAGCAACGGGTTATCTTGTCAGTGATCCTAGAGATCAACGTCGAACACGTTCTCAGTTTTAGAGAGCCTCTTCTCTTTGGGCTCAAGTTTTTGAGAATCATGATCTTGAAACTTTTGCATAAGCTTCAGGAAATCCAAATTGGGATGCAGCTATGGATAAAGGATATCCTTCCTTAATGGTGAACGATACTTGGGATCTTGTACCTCTTCTAAAAGGAAGAAAACTTGTCAGAGGTAATGGGTCTATAGAACTAAGTATGCATCAGATGGAAGTGTTGAAAGACTTATGGCAAGGTTAGTTTCCAAAGGTTTTTCCCATGTTGAAGGGATTGACTACAATGAAACCTTTGCCCTTGTCGCAAAAATGAACTCCATCCGCCTTGTTCTTTCCCTTCCAGCCTTACATAGCTGAGAAGTTCATCAAATGGATGTCAAGTCTGCATTCTTACATGGTGATTTACAGGACATTAGGACATTTGCATTATTTTCTTGGACTCCAAGTCTTGCAAACCAAAGAAGGAATCTTTCTTTCCCAGTGTAAGTATGCTTGTGACCTTCTTCGTCGGTTTCACATGGAAGATTGTAAACCAACCCCTTCTCCCTTTGAGTTTGGAGTCAAACTTTCTACCACTTGTACTTCCCGTGAAGTAGATGCCACCTTGTATCGTCAGCTTGTTGGTAGTATCTTATACTTGAATCACTCCCATCCTGACCTTTCCTTTGTTGTTGGTCGTGTTTCCCATTATATGCAAACACCTCATGAAAGTAACTAGAAAGTAGCAAAAAGAATATTTCGATATATTCGAGGTACAATTCAGTTTGGAATTCATTATAGTACAGGGGGGACACCTTTGTTGATTGGTTTCACTGATTCAGATTGGGTCAGCGATCCTGATGATCGAAAGTCTACTGCAGGTTATGTTTTCAGTCTGGGATTTGGACCTGTCACTTGGGCTTGTAAGAAACAACAAGATCTTTCTCTTTCTTCAGTAGAAGCAGAATATCAAGCCACAGTTAATGCTAGTTAGGAAGCTTTATGGCTTCGACAGATCCTATCAAAGTTTGGATTCGAGTAGCAGCAGCCTACTCCACTTTGGTGCGACAATCAAAGTGCCATCAAGCTTTCCAAAGATCCAGTTCTACATCAACGCAGCAAACACATTGAGCTACATATGCACTTCATCAGAAATCTTGTTCATGACCATGTTCTTGAAGTGCTCTATTGCCCTACAGATGATCAAGTTGCAGACATCTTCACCAAGTCTCTTACAGAAGCGAAGTTTTCTAAACTTCAATCTATGTTAAGAGTTCACGAATTTGTCATTAAGGGGGATGGGCTCTAGCGCCTCCTTCCTTCTCCTATTAGTGTCACTTTTGTAAATCCTCCAATCCTATCCCAAGTTGTTCTTAAGAGGGGATGTTAGGATATTTAGACACTTAGCAGTTAGTTAAGATCAACTTGTGTAATATATATGTTAGGTAAAGTGTGTTTCTTTAGTATGCATTAGTATGCATTTGTAAATATTTAATCTGACGGTCATGATATGTTCTAGACATAGAATGATTTGACGGTTCAAATTTTCTTAGATCATACCTACCCTTGATCCTTGGCTTAACACTCGATTGGTCCATGATCTCTATTCAAAGAGCATGGAGGGTCCTTGGCTAGTTGATTGATTATGAAAAGCTCATTCATAACTTTCTTTCTTTTGCATAATAAATTGCTCCAAGTAGCTATTTCTCTAGGGTCGTGGACTGTTTCCCTCTCGAGGGTTTTAACCATGTAAAAACATCGGTGTGTTGATCTATGATCTATTTGTGTGAGTGGTTGCTCTAGGTGTTTGGTCTTTTGGGAGTACCCTATGTACCTGAACAACAATGAGAAGCTTCAACCATAATTTGCTTTTAAATACTTTGAAGCAAGTAAGCTTTCCCCTTATTTACTACGTTGGACAAATGGATTGTCTTGCATTCGAGAGTATCTGGAAAAAAAGAAAGGTGGAGAAATGCGAAGGCCTGAAAGAGATGTAACTCTTGATATTGTAGTGAATGTGAGCCCTTGTCTATTAGTGTTTCCAATATCTATTGTAAAATTTTGTAGGGTTATACCTTGGGCTTTATGAATTGTTAAACCCCATGCCATACGAAGTGGTAGTTTCCTACGAGATCCCCTTGTTATAAGAGATATTGGAACATAAGTAGGATTCAAAGAATCCCATAAGGGTCCTTTGTAATAGAGGAATTCGACAACAACAAAAGATGGTAAGCTAGGAGGTTGTTCATTGGAGTTGTAGACAATGTCAATGACTTTTCCAAGTGAGTTGTTAACAAGTCTTGCTTGAACCCATAAATTAGCAATTAACATGACTTTTTGACCAATAAAAAGAAGGATCTTTAATGGAAACTGCTCGTCATTAATGGATCCGTGGCCATGTTTGTTCCTTTGTTCTGCAAAGCAATGTACAATTGGCATATTAAGTTGTTTCAACGTGTGTTTGTTGTGCAGTGCAACAGAGGTATTGGTGGGATACAAGTGGATATTATTGAAAATAACAAGTTTCCACATCTTAAAGGCATGAGCTTGTTATTGTCATTAGGAGTGCCCAGTCTTCAACAATTGGCGTTCCATTTCATAGGTTTAGCAAGAGTTGCCGAGAGGCAGTTTGAGAAGGGCTATTTCCTTGTTGTCGAAAAATTGTTTCTAGTGTGATAAAAGTATCAAATGTACGCTAGAGAGTTGTTCCAATGGATGAGCCTACATGCATGGGGATGTCCTTTATAGGAGGCAATTGTCCGAAGTCACCAACAAGGATTATTAAACAACCACCAATGGGATTGTACAGTTTGAGGGGAAATCTTGACGTAAGTGTGCATCAATTTGAGTGAACATTTTTGGTCCAATAAAGCTCATTTCATCAATGAGAATATAGTGAATATGGCGGAGTTCTTCTTGACGTTTTGAAAGGGATTGGCCTTCAAGGGGCTGCATTTTACCAATGGGTATTCAAAGAGCAAAATGTATTGTAGATGCATGTATGTTAAAAGCGACAACACTAGTTGGAGCAAGGAGAAGAAGCGGGGAGGCACTTTGTTCAGATGTAGTTTGTAGTGCAGATTTTAAGCAAGACATGAGGTAATATTTTTTGGTGCCTGCAATACCTTGAATCACCATTTTGAGTGATGGAGCCGATGTAGTGTTTCTAAAATGAGAAATGACAACATCAAAGGCTATGTGTTATGTGGGAGACAAGGAATCAGGTGAATTGGACAACGATATGGTGTCTTCATGTAGCTGGGTGGACAAGTGATTGAGCTCAATGAACGATGTTGTTGTCTGATGCAAGTGGGTGGTTATATTGTTATGTGTCCAATTGTGATTTTTGTCAAAATCATGATGTCCAAGCATTTCAAGGTCATCAATTTGGATGTTGTTTCCTGGTCACATTTGAGAGAGAAGTTCCCATTCATCGATGGTATGGGACAACAGAAAGGTAATAGAATCGAACTTTGATTCATCGGATAGAGGTGTAGAGAGTTCTTCTTATGCATGTTCAACATGCCAAACAATATATGTGCCTTTAATGTGATGCCAACGAGAAGTAATTTCAGAAGTTATTGTTCCAATATCCTGAGGGATGGAACGAAAAGGTTTGTATAGAAGAAGTTCGCTCCAGCAAAACGATTCAAAAGATGAAGAATCAAAGGGAGGAATGGAAATGAATTGTGGATAGACTCTAACAATATTGTGATGCAAGTTTTGTTTCCATGGATTTTTTTTCCTATTAGGAGAGAAAGAGCAAGAATGAGCAGCTTCAAGTAGGGTTATATGTTCAAGAGCAAGTGGTATTTCCATCTATGTAAATATGAAGGGAGGGGGGGTTGGAGGGGTGTTATTAGTGCCATTAGAAACACGACGGAAGACACTTTGACTGACACTCAACGAAAAGAAGTGACTGCTACAAAGTACAACTGGAAGTTTTTGCAACATGTGACATGTCTCTTGTGCACTAATGTCTCGTTCTACAACTATTTGTGCAAGCAATTTTTGATTGGTTGATGAATGGGGCCGTCACTTGGTGTTGCATGTGCAAGGCGAGAGAGAATTGCATGGTAGCTTTATAATTTTGGCTCTACTTTTGATGCACACTTTGAAATGTATTTGAGGATAGCATGTCTAGAAAGAACATGTTAGCAATCAACTTTATCCCTCCATATTGAAAGCATGGTAGGGTTGTGAATATTGAGGAGGGAATCATTTCTTGCAGGATTGTATGTTTTACGTCCATTTGGATCAATGAATAATGAAGAAGCAGCTTGTAGCTCATATGGAAAACCATAACGACATTGAACAAATGTTCCTTTTTTGCAAAGGCAAGTTGATTCTAAACATCTAGTGTGTCTTTGAACAAAATTTAAAAGTTCTTCATAGTCAACTGAGTAGTTTGATGCAAATATCGATGGTGATGCAAGACTGCATGGATCATTCGTAGTATAATGATGTAACCCATATGTTGACAAGTGGGAATCACAAGGATTCCAAGCTGTAACATATGTGTCAAAAAAAAATTGCAGCTTCAACTGCAAGAACAACTTCCCATTCTAAGGTGTCCATATTTGGTGCATCTGCCAACCAAATAAAACTATGAATGTGTGTGGATCCTCTATGTTGCCATTCATACCTACATGGGAGGAAAAGGAATATATTAGAAATGAAATGTATAAAGTGAGAAATACGAAGAGAAAAATAAGAAGGAAGAGATGGTAGAATACCTGCACCAATAATCCGTTATATGAAAACCTTTTTCAAGCACCTCTTGAAGGAATGTTTTGAATCTATTGTGCATGTATTGTGATGTAATATGTGGATTTGATATGATGTTGTGAATTTTCCATTGGCAGACTTGAGCTAAACCGGTAGGGCATCCAACAGGCATTAGAACATGCAAATCTAGCCATTTGGTATCAGTTGCACTAAGGGTAAAGAAGAAAGTTGGTGTACCTTGTCGATTGATCATATTTGTCAGTTCAACCCTACTTTTGTTCTAATATGAGCATGTTCCACGTAATGAAGATCCAGACCTTGCAACCCGCTCATCAATTTTCTGATTAGGCATGTCTTGCAATTGGTTAACAAGCTCAATTATTGTCGAAGGTAGTGTATCTTCAATATTAGTTTTGACAAAAACAGAGGCAGTAGCATTACTCCGATGACGCATAATTACATTATATATGTAGTACAGGAACCGAGGATTTTGGCCAAATCTATTGTCATGATAGTGAATTAGGTGAAGTGCATATTCGTGCATATCAACCTCATGAATGTGTGGTTGTTTAAGCATTGTTGCACCTGTGGGGAACAAAGTTGTAAAATCCATGGAAAGAAGGCCTTTTGTGTTGTACTCACTGATAGGGAAAATATCTATAGGGGGCCAATCAATGGAAGGTGGTAGTGGGATATTTGGTATGTGTAAAAACTGTCTAATTTCTTCAACTTCAGTTCTAGCATTAGTTTGTGTTGAAATATACGAGGAGGATTCTAGTCCATAGGGTTCAAATGAATTCGGTGGTTGAACTATAGAGGACAAGCTTTGCTGATGAGATAATGTAGCATTGTTATTTACATGCAGAATCCAAGGTGAAATTTCTGTTGAGACAAGAGGCAATGAAGCTAATGCAACTGCGTTGACCTGTACATCCCTGTAGTATGGGTCGTTTGTCATTTTGTATTGAAGGGAAGAAAGAGCACGTGTTTGACTAACAAACAGTTCATATGGATTATTTGTAGAGTTGCATTTTACAACAACAAGGATGTTAAGTTTTGATATTAAATGGGGCAGGTATTTGGAAATATTGGAAATGTCTTGGGGGAAGCAAATAGTATGCCGAGAATATTTATATTGACCACCATGAGCATGTGTAACTTGTAACATTGGGTTAGTACAACTAATGAGCATTTCTTCAACTTGTGTAAGTAATGCAAGGACAGGTGGTTGGATGCCTGGGTCCATATTGTTTTCGAAAACAAGTGTATGCATCATGGATTTTTTTCGTTACAATACCACGGTAACATTTTTTGCAAATCGAGCAAACATGTATATAAGCTAGTTGGTCCATTTTTTTACGAAAGCGTTGATGTGCATCATCGAGGTGGGTGTTCAACGGATTTAGCATAGGTGGTGGAAATGAAGGTCTGTTGGAAGGTTCGAGAAGAGAAACTAGAAAAGACATATCCACAAGTAGCCGAGCAGCTCTGTAAAGAAGACATTGTTTATTGTTGTTTTTATCTTTGTTATATGCATATAGAACTCTTCTTCATGCATTGGCTTGTTCATTGCCATGAGTTGGCATAATGCCTACAAGGAAACCGTAAAGTTGTTAAAGACTCAGAAGCTTTGATTGCTGGCAATGACACATTTTCTATATGTATTAACTGCAAAGTATATCGATATAAAGTGGAAGACAAAAAGAAAATGTTAACTGATTGCATGTTGGGAACTAACATTGTTCGTGGAAAATAATATTGATGGAATAAATAAATAAAATTCAGGTCCTACCTTGATAATTGTAAGAAAGAAGCAATATAGAAGAACAAAATGTAGTATGAAAAAAATATTATTTTTGTTTTGTACAGAAGAATGAAACCTTGTGCTAAGAAATAAGAGAAAAAAGTTGTTAATTCAATAAATAAACAGAATATCAAATTAGTATTGTATTCAAAAGTAATCATATAGATTGCATCAACAATTTAGGTAAAAATGTTAAGTGGTAGCTTGTAGAGTAAAAGTATCATATTGCAAAATAGAAGTTGTCGATTATGTATTTTCAAAGAATATGAGAATATGTTAGGTCGAAAAAACGTATATATTTATGTATTCGGTGAAGTTGTCAATTATGTATTTTCAACCATGATAATTACAACTTTTAGGTGCGCAATTCCGTGGAACGTATTATTTTTAACTGAAAGAGTAAGAAGTATTTGTTTGTTGTAGATCCTCTGGACTATTTCAACAATTGATGTTGATTCATTTGAGACAAGACACGTGTCTTTTCCTGATATGGCCAAAACATTCATTACAGACAATAAAGAATATGCTTATGTATCAGGTTGAACAAACCTATATATTAATGTATCCAGTGAAGTTTCTGATGATGTATTTTCAACCATCACAATTACAACTTTTAGACATGCAATTCTGCAAAACGTTTATGTTCTATATGAAAGAGTAAGAAGTATTTGTTTATTGTAGATCCTGTGGACTATTTCAACTATTGATGCTGATTCAGCTGAGGGAAGACACAGGTATTTTGCTAAGATACCCATGAGTTGGTTTGCAACATCATCAAAAGCTATCAACCCATGAAGATATTCAGTTACATCTTCCAAGTCAACCTTTAGTATGTATCGATAGTCACATTCATGAAACTCCCCATCACATTTACCACAATGCCAAATGTCTCCTACTTTGTCGACAATCTTTTTCATGCATTGTACACCATCAAAAAAAGGAGGGCATGCAAGGAAATGAATGTCATCCATGTTAACATTTGTGATGGTTGCAACAAGAGAATACCAAACAACTTTTTTAGATGGTTGAAGAGTTTGTAGCTCATTGATGGTAATGATTTTACGAGGACTAGAGCGAGAGGCACTGAACTTGTGGCTCAAAGAAGGTGATGCTAAACGAAATCCATTGTCATGAAACCATTTCTGGAGAAATGAATTTTGTTCAATATTTGGGTTTATAAATATAGTAGAGTTGGAGATAGTGCCAACAGTTTTCCCATTAAAATCTGTAACACAACCGCCTTTGATTGCTATCGCTGGAGGACAAGGTAAATCGTAAAGGTTGACAAGCTCAGCTCCTTGGATTTGGAAATGCTCTCCCCAAAGTGTTATGTCAATACTATAGCCCGACATGTCACAGAGTCTAATGGTCCGCCTAACAGTTTCAACCATGGAATTTACTGGTATAGTTTGAATCTCCTTAATCGTTTTAAAGTTAAATCAATATAAAGGTATTAAGGGGTATTCATTTAAGCATGGTTGGATGGTTGAGTAGGACCCTAGAAAAATATCATTATGGATTTTTAGATGGTTGAAAATTGGATTGGATTCTTTGACTGTGCCGTTTGATACCATGTACACTGATGTAGGGTTTTTCCGGAAATTTCGCAGTAGTCATTTTTAAGTCGACGTTTCGATTCCGAATCGAGAACCATCATATTTGTACACTATTCCTATTTGTATTTGGTCATACAAAGAGAGTGCCAATTCATTGAATGCATATATATGTATTTCATCGTGCGAAGCATTAACAAGGTCAAATCCAAACACTTTTTCAGACCCTTGTTGGTTGCCATATTCGTGTATGTTTGTCTTGGCAATAACTCGACCTTGAATGTTCCAAACTTTGCTACAAGAAGAGAGTGATATGAATGGAATAGTCGATCCAATGAACCTAGGGTTTTCATTTATTGAGCTAGCATTGACTGGAACAGAGGAACTACTCTCCGAGGGAGAAGGTACATGTAAGTGGTAAGGTGCAGGATCTCCAATAATTGTTGCATCCACTGTTACAACCTCGAGCGCAAGCAATGCGATAGTCCTGCGAGATGAAATATGTTAGAGTTCAATGGGAGAGAAAAACATTGGATGCATGAACAACGTGAAACTGATTAAGTGAGAAAAAAACAACAAGAAAATTAAACGTACGTTACATTATGTACAATGTTGCATGTACATTGGGTAATTTTGATTATAGTTCCTTCTTTTAGTTGTCCATTCTCTACAAGATCACTATATATAACTGGAAGCAGTAGCTCATGCTTGTGAAGGCCGCCTGAGATAGAGATTCAGAACCGAATAGATGATGAGTTGAGTGAGTTCACTTGGTTTAATGAGGAGACCTGTACCAGCGGGCAAAGGTTGACAACACCATGTAGTAATAGTGAAATAGAAGCTTCAGTTATCATAGTCTCCATAACGTGATGGTTATTTTCTCTCGTGGAATGAAATAGGGCATGAAAAAAAAAATTGCAATGTAACATAATCATGTGACCAAACTAAAAATGATATATATAAAAAAAATTCTTCGCATTAACATATTTCATTACTTTGGTTGTTGTTATTCATTAACATATTTCATTACTTTGGTTTGTATCTATTTGAACTATAAACGTATCGAAATTGCTTGAGAAAACCATAAGTCGACAAGAAAGAAATTAAGATTCTAGAATCCCACACTTTGCAATTGGAAAATACTATGTTCTCTAATAAGGAACACCATATGTTCCGATATGCCATTCCCTGTTTTCTGATTTCTGACATTTTGGATTCCGGAAATACTATGTTTTCCAATAAGAAACAACATATGTTATAATTTTCGATTTCCGACATTTCGGATTCGGGAAATCGTATGTTTTCAAATAAGGAACATCCCATGTTCGTATTTCCGATTTTCGACATTTCAGAATCCAGAAATCTATGTCCTATATTTTCCAATAAGGAACACCATATTTTCTGATTTTCGATTCCCCAATTTCCGATTTGCGACATTTCAGATTCCGGAAATACTATGTTTTCCAATAAGGAACACCATATGTTCCAATTTTCGATTGGCAAATTTTCGATTTCCGACATTTTGGAATCCTGATATCATATGTGTTCAAATAAGGAACATCCTATGTTCCGGTTTCTAATTTCCAACATTTCAAATTGCGGAAATCCTATGTCCTATGTTTTCCAATAAAGAACACCACATGTTCCAATTTTTTATTCACCAAGATCCGATTTGCAACATTTTGGATCTCAAAAATTTTGTATTTTCAAATAAAGAAATGTCAAAGTTCCTATTTCCGATTTTCGGTGTCCGGGTATCGGAAACCGAAAAACCTCGATTTTCAGGCTTTATGTTGACTATTTGTATTATTTTCGTATAACTTATTCCTTTGCTAAGTCCATCCTTATTTTAAACTCGCTCTGTGTTATTTTTCATCGCTCCGCCTATAAATTTGGTGGAGATTTTGGCCTCTAAATTGGTACAATTTGTGGAGACTGATGTTAGCGTGTATATTTGTATGTTAAGAAAAGAAACCCCTTTTACCTATGTCTTTTTCAATTATCCAAACTTGGTTTCATTCTGTATATCGACCTGGTCAAGTGAGTAGTTGACGAAGTAAGCTTTAAACAAGAGTTTTTCATTGACCAGTATCAGAGAAGGATGACGGAAGACATATCAGGAAGGCTTTGTAGTGACCTTCCAGCCTTAGGCCCAGTTCCTTACCTAAAACAAGTACATCATAAAAACTAATACCTATCATTTTATTGACATAGCATGAGTATTACACTGTTATGAAGCTACATAACCAATACAAGTCACAACCCTTTTGCAATAGAGTAGGAGTAAGAGTCAATTAAAACATAGCAAGGGTGTTTCACCATCTCATAATCAACATTTTCATTTAGCCAAAAAACTAATACCTATCATTTTATTGACAGAGCATGACATAACCAATACATGTCATAATATTTTTACAACAGAGCAAGAGTCACACTCAATTAAGACAGAGCAACAATGTTTATCCTTCTAATAAACATGCTGAATGAATATTCAAAACAATTAAGAAGAACTAAGGAATACTTGCAAATTTAACAAGGTGCGAAATCCTCTGATGGAAACTCTAAGTGTAAATGAAACACAGCAAAATCAATATAAGCAAAACAAAGGCAGACAATAAGAAATATTGGTTACCTGAAGGCCTATTTATATGTGGAAAGCAAAGGCGGTATAACCAATGCGGTAAATCAAGTATTATAAGAAGATCTTGGATATCGTCAGAAGATGAGAAAAAATGAAGATATAGCCCCATGTATGAATCAAATAACAAACTTCCTTGCATTAATGGAGCAAAAATGCATTGATGAAGCATTAATGTGAAAGAAGGGACATGGGCAAAGTGTATTTCATCGACTGAAGCACTAGTGAAACAAAACCACGACCAAATTCACCCCAAACTGAGAGTCTAAAGGCAGAAAAGGCATAGAGAAAATCTTAGCCTAAACCCAAATAAACTGTTGAACTGAAACTCGCAAAATCTTGGCAAGGGCTATGCCGAATTGAGAGAAATGAACTGTACTGAAGGACAACGAAAGGCTGTAAAAAAAAATTATGGACCAGCCATTTAGGACAACAAATAGAAGTGTAGTGAAAACATGCAAGCCACCTGTTGAAAAAACACGGTAAACACCAACTGGAAAGAAGGATCCACAACTGAAAATCAGTCCATTCACGCACAACACCGGTCATATAACACATGACACCTGTCATCTACGGGACATAAGTTCTGAAATCGAGATTGCACAATCAAGGACCCAACTGAAGTGCATTAAAAAAACAAAATTTGATCAGCATACATGCATGAAAAAAAAGGTAAGGACAATCAATCAATCATGCCCAACAACAACTGCAACAGGCATGCATTTGGTCAGCATGGAAATGATGTCCTTTGAGTGGACATTTGACAGGGAAAACAAGACACAAGACATGTCCGACAATGCTAGTCCATGTCGCCTTCTTCGCTATTTGCTGGATCAAGGGATATAACAACCCAAAATTTTAACCATGGTGTGATGTGGATAAAATCACCAATCATCAGGCAACACATGTCGAGATGCTAATGGCTAGGGAGATGAGGAATATTTTGAGACTGCATCTCCTTTGTGAAAACACCTACAACATAAATATATTAAAAAATAATGACTTTGAGTTAGACTCGTTTTTAAGATCATTTTTTTCTGAATGTGGCACAAACATCCACTGCACAACATGGTTAATTACACTCAGCAGTGGTTTCAACTTTAAGTAAACCAGGATGACACCAAGGCCAAACTACTGCACAGTCTATCATCATGGAATTTGTCGAGCGCCCAATATGCAGATAGATATTACCAACAGACAGAGCATACGAGATTTATTGTCAACCCGAGGAAGTCTTTTATTTCAAAGGATAATTGCACAGTCTATGCTTAAACACCAATCATTGTAATTGAACACTCTTATCCTCTAACAACTATGCTCATCCCGAGATTCTGTGTAATCCCATCCATCTTCTAAACACTACAATTCCAATTACTTCCTATCATGTAACAAGGAAAATGATATAAGATTCAAACAACAATTGCAGATAAAAAGGAAATCCTATTCACATCCCAGAACAAATAATTCACCTATTCAATCTAACTACTCTTGAAAACCATAAACATAAATCAATTATTAATCTAGGAATTCAATTGCAGGAGATTAAGCACAGCTACTCTAGGAAATCAAATTGCAAGAATGAAAGTTAACAATAGTAAAAGTAAATTGCAAGGGTTCATGGGATAACAACTTCACTGCAGGATGAACAAGGCTGTGTACAACTACTATATGAATTGCATAAAGGAAATTACCTACACAGTCGACTGTTGCTCTGTACCACTTACTAATCTCAAGAAAATGTAATCAGAATTATACTGTAAATCCACACTGCTACAGCTGCGTACAAGGAAAACAGAATCAACAAAACATCACACAATACTGAATTGAAAGATCCTAAATTAACTCGGCAATCTCTGTGGAAGGTGGGCCCAGCCTTCACACAGAGACGCTGGCTGAACAAAGTAACGCTCCTTTAAATCAAAGGCAACTCCTTATATTAAAGAAATAAAGATTACACAATGTGCTTCCACTACTAATACAATGAATGAATTATCTCTTTTCCAACCCCCTGGGTCGAGACAGCTTCCCACATTTATACATACAGATTATAACATTCGATCTTATTACAAAGGGCAGCCATGAAGATCTCTGATCTTCAGGCGCCCTGAATAACACTATTTGTTACAAACGTGGCATGGTAAAGCCATGGAAAATGCGGGAGGGCTGTTAGTTGACCCAAGAGTAGCAATCTCATCTGACCGCAATCATACTCGCGCAGCCATGTACTAAAGATCTCCAATTGTAGCGCGTTATGTTACAGCTACCCTGTCGCAGCTCGGTCTAAAACCTCGCATTAGAACCACGTGCCTTCATTGATGATCGGGGGCTGAGGATCCTTTTGAGCAACGGATATCCCTTCCGTCGAGACTTGTTCAACTTCATCTACCTGCAGTCTTCTTACCTCAAACTACCTTCATAAATCATAACATGTTAGCACATTTAAGAGATACACAGCTTTAATTATCACAATCATAAGCATTAATAAGATAAAGCAATGATCAGTCATACCTTGGTAGTTTAGGGAATAAAGTGAGGACAACAGGTCTGATTAGCATGCTAAATGGTGTAAGACAGGGGAAGAAAAGGTGATTAAAGGTGGTTAAAAAGGGGCCAATTCTAGACTCAACATCTCCCCCCAACTATCCTGTTGCATGTCCTCATGCAACCACCTGCATCATTCGGAGTCTGAGTCCTGTACTGAGCTGTGTTCATGGAGGGAGGAAAAGTTGTAGGGAAATTCAGGCGCCTCATCTTCTTTTAAAAAGCCTCTGTGAGTAACCCAATACTTCCAGCATCGCTGCTCCTCTGCCCTAGTCAAGGAAAAATCCATATTATACGGTTTTGTTGGCCACCAAATGAGGGGGAATTTGAATTTCAAGCCCAACCAATAAACTCCACACTCCCTCATACTTCCCACATAGCCTTTGAATCTGGAAAGTGCCTGCTTAAAATTTTTGAAACAGTAAGGATCTCGGCTTCTAAGTGCAGAGGAGGTAGCCTGCCATCTATGTTTACTCCCTTCCAATGCTACTTGCTGATGTCTGGAAATGTAGTTGGTGCAAGTGGAGATCACTTCTTCTTGCAGCCTCATGATATGCTGTGCCTAGGGGGGTCTTGAAAGAAAAATTTTGTACCGTGCCAAAAGAATGCCAGGATTCTGGGGCTCACTTCGAATCCATAAGTTAGTGTGAGCTTCATTATGGGAAAAGGTCTGAAAAAACCTTTCCCATGGAGCATGATTGCTCACAAAAGAAGTGAAGGCTCTTAGCTGAACATCCCCTGCAAATGGAACGGGATTTGAGTGGTGGTCCAAGGGACAAGCCATCTCGTGCAAGTATAATTCACACAGTAAGTTCTGCTCCTCAAAATTGCTTCCAAAGAATGTCTCCAAGAACTTTGCTGAGGTTGCAATTTCAAACGATCTCCCTTCCTGTACAGCCTTCAATTTAAACCAGAGAAATTGCTCAAATAGGAATATTGGATAAGAGGCAGAGGGTTTCCCGGTGCCCATGAGTTCTTGAGTGAGGGTGTACATCTGTTTTTTATCCTGCTGCATGGATTGAAACTTTTTCAGTTCTCTCAACTTGTTCTGCAGCTCTTCTTCCTGAACTCTGTGGCCCATGCGTTCTTCGGCCCACTTCTCTTCCAGTGCTTTAATAATTTTTCTATGCTCACTCAAAGCAATCATGCCCCTCTGGTGTTCTTCCATCTGGATTTTCCATTTGGTCATCTCCAGCTTCAGGGTTGAGACTTCTACTGTGAGATCCAAAATTTCCTTTTTATAATACTCTTCTTGCTCCGAATCCAAATCAATGAAATTTTTAAGAGGTAGAAGCACTGGTTCTTGTGGGGCAGTGTCCTCCAGCACATCTAAATTTTCTATGAGAGTTGCTGGTTCTTGTGTAACAGCAACATCCCTTAGACTTTCTTCAGCAGCTACATCCATTGCTTTTAGAGACACTGGTTCTTGTGTGACAGTGTCTTCCTCTTGGTAAGCCTGCATTTCTGAAATTGGTTCAAGAGTTGCTGGTTCTTGTGTGGCAGCAACATCCCCTGGATTCTCTTCCACAGCTGCATTCATGGCTCTTTGAGACACTGGTTCTTGTGTAACAGTGTCTTCTCCTTGGTCAATCTGCATTTCTGAATTTGGTTCAAGAGTTGTTGGTTCTTGTGTGGCAGCAACATCCCCTGGATTCTCTTCCATAGCTGCATTCATGGCTCTTTGTGACACTGGTTCTTGTGTGACAGTGTCTTCTCCTTGGTTAATCTGCATTTGAGATTGGATATCTTCCTCATTGTACAACTCCTCCTCAAGGATTTCGGTGTCACCTGAGGACTGTGTCTGTACCTGTTCATCCTCACTCCACTGTATATCAAGAATGATATTCAGTCCAGGGTTATCTTCTAATTGCAATTCAGGAATCCTTGCTGCAGCTTCCAAGGATGTTGGTTCTTGTGTAGCAACATCCTTGCTTACCTCTTCCTCCTCCTGTTGTTGCAATTCTTCTTCTATGAGCTCTGTATCATGGGAACATTCTGGAGTTACAGTGCAAAGCTCTTCATTAAGTTCCAGGGTGTCCTCCATCCCAGGTTCTTCTCCCACTTGCTCTGCCAATAGACAAGTATATTCAGGGTTGTTGGTTCTTGTGTTGCAGCCCCCTATTCTAGTTCATTAATGTCCTGCCCTTGTGGCTCAGTTTCCACAATTTCTATGTCGTGGGAGCATTCTGGGGTTACAGTGCAATCTTTGTCCCCGACATCATGCATGATTTCATCCTCTTTCTCCTCTGTCATAGGATTGGTGGAAACTTCAGCAAGGAGGTTTAAAGATGCTGGTTCTTGTGTTGCAGCACCTTCTTTTTCCGCAGCTTCCTCTATTGTGGCCTCAGACTGCTGTGTTGTACAGGTGCAAAGTATGATCTTATGGCCTGCCTCCCTAAAGATTTCCCCACAGGCAAGGCAAATCACTCACTCATCTTCCTTGCCAGCCTCGGTAGAGTTTGATTCCTCCAACTGCTCTGCAGCCTCCATTAGTGTATACATTTTCCTTTCGCCTTGTTTTCTGCAGGTTTCCTTCCATGCCTCCAATTCCCTTCGAAGTACTTGGACTTCCTCTTTTAATAGTGTGTTCTCCTCCAGAATTCCTTCTATGCTGGGTTCTTCCTCGACTGCCTTTTGTGGAGCATCCATTGGCTTGGGTACAAGGATTGGAAACTCAACATGTGCCTCTAGGGTTGTCCATCTTCTTTTGACTGCCTCTGTTGCTACAGCTGATTTAGTTCTTTTCCTTCTGACTGGTGAGGTTATATTGAGTTCCTTAATTATCTCTTTCTTCTCCTTTGAGGTGTTTTCTTTTGTGGAGCTGGGATGTCGGAATTCACTGCTGAGGTCGAGGGGATGTTTTCTTGCTCCTCAGGTTGTTCTTCCTCAGTTAAAGTTCCTCCTCCCCACTCCGGTGAGGATTCGATAGTTACCAGCTCCGTGTTTTCTTTTGTTGCCCTAGCTCTGTCACCTTCAGGTTCAACTGTCGCAGCATTTAGTGCTGCTCCAGTTTCACCTTCTGCTGGCAGAGCTGCCCTGTTGTCTAGGTTTTCCACAAGGGTTTTATGTACACCCTCCTCCGATTGCTCTGCCTGTTCCCCCGGTTGCTCTTCTTCTGATATAGTTTCATCCCCCCCCCAACTATATTGGAGGAACTCCGGTCCTCCTGTTGTGGTTGAACCTGTTCCTGTTCTATATGGACACCCAGCAAGGGAGGGGGTCCCTGAGCTCAAGCTGTGAATTGTTCCCAAGTTATGTTATGCTGAGAAAGGGTTCTTGAAATGATTAATTTGATGAGACAATGGTGGGTCAGGGAGGCAATTGGATGCTTAACAGTTTGGACGAATGCCGCCATATGACGCAAGTTGTGAAGCAAATAGTATGGAATGTTCAATAAAATGCCATGGCAAAGATGAGAAAGTAAAGGCAGGTCAGAATTATACACAGTTGGGTACCTACCTTCACAAGTGATATACCGCTTAAGAAAGACAGCAACCTGATCCCATGGCCGCGGCAATGAGTGCAGTGCAATCCCTCGTCTGGATGATTGAACTTGCTCCCCCTCTCGTAAAAATGCTTCTCGTGCGGTCGTGGGGACTCGTCGTCCAAACCAGGCCTTTCCCACCTGCGGGATAGCAATAACCTCAGAGATAATGGCTTCAGAGACTTCGATGCGCAACCCCCACACCTTAGAATGAGTTTCTGTGAGGTTTAAGGCAAATTGCAAGGCTGCTTCCCGATTAAAGCCATCCAATCACTCAAAGAATTCGAGCCAGCCAGCGGCTTGAAAGATGGCAAGAACTGCGGGATTTTTCCTAAGTTCCTGCGTATCCAAAGGTTCATGACGAGCTGGAAGCCCCATAATCCTGGCTGGAGACTAAGATTGCTACTTCGTAGATTACAGAATCCAAGGATGGAGGTTGCAGCGCAGAGGATGCACGAATCGCTAAGCAGAGATGTTGAGTAAATGGGCAAATTTGGAAAGTTCAGCTTCCGAAAAATGTTCAAAATTTTATTCCAAATTGGGGAAGCTGGCGGTTATGAGTTTTTACGTCGCACAGGGGAGGGAGTTAATTATGCCATAATGGTGATACAATTAACGGTACGACTGATTTCGCTAAATCATGTTAATATTTAATCACGTGAAAATCAAAGCCATACCTCGTGAGACTGTGTGTCGGATAGCCTGCGGAGAATGGTGGAACGTGCGATTGCTGACGCTGCTAAGCCGAACTCGTGCGCTGCCATTAAATTGATCATGATGACAAGAATAATGCAATAATTTCTTCCACCGGTTAAACACAAACCATCTCATCGCCAGGGTCGGAATTATGAATACAGTGGTCGTCATATGGCCTAGTCCGCCGGCATGAGTGGGATGAATCAGAGCCATATCTAGCAAAATGTTGAAGCAATTTCTCTGTTAATACTGGAGTTACCTATGCAATTTCTCAAAGAAACGACCTTTACCGCTGAAGACATCCGCCAAATGAAGCGGAATTGCAGTTCCCGGGAGTGATATCGCGACTGCATAAAAAGATGTTGCAGCCACCGGGAAAAGTTTTACGGCTGCCGGGGAATATGTTGCAGCCACCGGGAAAAGTTCGCGGCCGCCGAAAAATATGTCGCAGCCACCGGGAAAAGTTTGCGGCCGCCGAAAAATATGTCGCAGCCACCGGGAAAAGTTTGTGACCGCCGAAAAATATGTCGCATCCACCGGTAAAAGTTTTACGGCCGCCGGGGAATATGTCGCAGCCACCGGGAAAAGTTTGTGGCCGCTGGAAAATATGTCGCAGCCACCGGGAAAAGTTTGCAGCCGCCAGAAAATATGTTGCAGTCGCCAGGAAAAGGTTCACGGTTGTCGGGAAATTGGTTCGCAGCCGCCGGGAAATATGTTGTAGCTGCCGGGAAATATGTCGCAGCCGCCAGGAAATATGTTGAAGCCGCCAGGAAAATGGTTTACGGTTGTCGGGAAATATGTCCCAGCCACCGGGAAAAGTTTGCGGCCACCGGGAAATATGTTGCAGCCGTCGGGAAAACTTATTTTGAAGAAAAAGGAAATGCAGCGCAGGAAGGCATAGGAAAACGATTCCATTCGACGGGCCCAATCTGGTTATTCCCCTGGCGCTTCCCTGCAAATTTTTGAAAAATACCAACAAACGAGAAGATCAAATGCAAAAGCGAAAAAAAAAACAATATAAAATGGAGCAGGAAAAAAAACATTATTTATGTACAGTGATTCAAATGCGGTTTATAGTCTAAGGATTTGCAAAGGCAGAGAGAAGTTCATGCCCTGATGTCAGCTGATAATTTGGATCGGCGGCAATTTGCGAAATGAATGCATCTCTCGAAATAGGCTTACGATACAGTAGCAGCCTGTGGCCATTAGCAAACAATGGTATGCGGTTTTCATCAATGGTCACCAGACGGACAGTCTCATTGTCAAATACCCTGTCAACCAAATAAGGACCCAACCACCTTGTATGTAATTTACATTTAAAATCCTTTTTTAACCTGGAGTCATATAGTAACGCCCAGTCTCCTTCATGGAAGATTTTATTTTTAATAAATCGGTCATGCCAATTGGATCTCTGTTGCTGAAGCAACGCAGTCTGATCCACTGCAGCTAACCGTTCTCGTCCAATTCATTTAATTGATTCAATCTCCTCTTCTGGGCCTCTGTTACATCCAAATTCAATTCGGTGGCTGTCTTCAGGGTTTTGATCTCAAACTCAATTGGAAAGATAACACTCTTTCCATACACTAAATCATAGGGAGAGAAACCTGTGGTGCCCCGCCAGGTCGTACGATATGCCCACAGTGCTTCCAGAATCCTGTCAACCCAATCCCTTCGATGGCTCTTAACTATTTTAGTAAGGATGGCTTCAATAACCTTATTAGTGCTCTCCACCTAACCATTGGCTTGGGGGTGGTAAGGTGAATCCACCCTATGCTGCACATGATACTTTCGGAGCAAAGATTCAAATTGGTGTGACATGAATTGTGGTCGCCCATCGGTAACCACTTCCTTTGGTACCCCAAAATGGGTAAAGATTTCACTGTACAGAAAATCCATCACTGCTTGGTCGTTAGCCTTAGCCAAAGCTACAGCCTCCACCCAATTGGTCATATAATCAGTACAAACCAGAATGTAAACTTTCTGTCTGGAAGGTGGACTGATAGGGCCAACAAAATCCAGTGCCCATCTATCAAATGGTTCAGCTACTACTTGAGGTTGTTGAGGCATCTGATCTGTTTTATTAGGCTGGCCCATTCTTTGGCAGCTGTCACAGGATTGAACATACATTTTAGCGTCCCTAAACAGAGTTGGCCAGTAGTAGCCCATCCACAACGCTTTATGCCCTATTCTTTTATCTGCAAAGTGTTCCCCACAGGGTTCATCATGACAGGCTTCCAGTATGGGAAAGATCTCATCTTCTCTGTCACATCTCCTGATCTCAAGATCAGGCCCTGTGTAGAAGAGATGACCATTTAGCCAACAGTATCTGGCACTCTGTTGAATGATTTTTCTCTTTTCCCATTTAGACATATGTGGTGGGAGCTTTCCTGCAACCAAATAATTAGCGACGTCTGCATACCAGGGAGAGTGAGCTGAAAGTGCGAATAGATGTTCATCTGGAAAAGAGTCCTCAACAGGCAAACTATCATCACTGTTAGTAAGACGGGATAAGAAATCAGCAACGACATTTTCTTTTCCAGGTTTATCTATAATAGTAATATCAAATTCCTGCAATAACAAGAGCCACCTGGTCACTCTAGCATTGGTGACAGGTTTGTTCATTAAATATTTAATGGCAGAGTGGTCAGTGTGCACAAATGTGGGATACCCAGTAATGTAATGTCGAAATTTATTAATAGAGAAAACAATAGCTAGGAATTATTTTTCAGTAATAGTGTAATTAAGTTCAATAGGGGCTAAGTTTTTACTAACATAATAGATGGCATAAGGTACTTGACCATCCTGCTGTCCTAATACTGCTCCAATGGCGGTTTTAGAGGCATCTGAAGAGATATGGAAGGGTAGGGTCCAGTTGGGTCCCCTTAGGATAGGAGCTGTGGACAGCTTTTCTTTAAGCTTATCAAATGTTGTCTGGCATGCTTCACTCCACACAAAATGTGCATCCTTCATTAACAGAGAGAACAAAGGGGAAGCAAGTTTAGAGAAGTTTTCTATAAACCTCCGGTAATATCCAGCATGTCCCCGAAAGCTTCGCACCTCTTTCTGAGTTGAAGGTGCAGGTATGTTTTTTATCACCTTGATTTTCGAAGGGTCCACCTGGATGCCATTGGCAGAGATGAAATGCCCTAATACCACTCCCTCACTCATCATCATATGGCACTTTTCAGTGCTTAATGAGAGCTGAGTCTGTTCACAGCGAATTAAAACCTTCTTTAAATTTTCCAGTGCTTCCTCGAAATCCTTGCCATATGGAGTAAAATCGTCCATAAATATTTCCATACTATCATTAACTAATTCAGAGAATATGCCAATTATAGCTCTTTGAAATGTTGCCGGTGCATTACATAAACCAAAGGGAAGCACTCTGTAGGCAAACGTTCCCCAGGGGCAAGTGAAGGTGGTCTTATCCTGGTCCTCAGGAGCGATCTGAATTTGGTTGTACCCGCTGAACCCATCTAGGAAGGAGAAGAACTTCTTCCCTGATAGGGTATCAAGTACTTGGTCAATAAAGGGCAAAGGAAAATGATCATTTTGAGTGGCTTTGTTCAGTTCCCCATAATCAACACAGACCCTCCATTTACCATTTTTCTTGGGCACAATTACGAGTGGAGAAACCCACTCGCTATCTGAAATAGGATATATAAATCCTGCTTCCAAGAGCTTCTGGATTTCTTCCTTCACTATATCCCTCAGGTTGGGGTTCATGCGTCGCTGGGGTTGACACACAGGCCGGGAGTCATTTTTAATATAAATGTGATGGGTACACAGATTAGAGGGAATGCCCCTCGTGTCTGTGTACTCCCAGGCGAACGCCCCCTTGTGTTCTTTCAAGAGGTTGATCAAGCACTTCTGTTCTTCTAAGGAGACACTGGGATTGATATTCAAAGTTATTCCAGGTTCTACCTCAATAGGAATACTTTTTGAATTTTCCAAAGCTGGGATCCTGTTTGTGTCACTAACTAGGGCTTCTTCCGTAAGATTTTCTTGTTCTTCCTTGTTGATGGTGGTGTTCAGGATTTGATAGACCTCTCTATTCACCGAAGTGGGTTCACTAATAAAATTACTAATAGTATCATCTTCTGTTTCATTTTTAAAAGTTAAGGCCTTCCCTATAGTTAATAGTGGTTGGACATCTTCCTCCTCCTCCTGCTCTATCCACAGGGAAGTTTCAGCCTCTAGACTTGGCCGAGCTGGAGGATAAAGGGTGATATTTTTAGTATATGTACCATCAGATATAGTCATGGACCCCGATCGACAGTTGATGCAGGCATCAGCTGTGGCCAACCAAGGTCTCCCCAGGATTAATGGGTGTCCCCCTATCTGCGATTTTGGTTGTAATACCAAAAAGTCAACAGGGTACTCCCATGAATCTACTGAGATGACGAGGTCATCCAGAATCCCTTCGAGTCTAATGGTGGATTTGTCTGCTAATTCCAAAATGGTAGGGGTCGGTCTAAGATTGGTGAGCCCAAGCTTCCTTACAGTCTCTATTGTTATAATATTGATTGTTGCTCCTAGATCCACTAGGACATTGGGTATCTGTGTCTGTCCTATCTGTACAGTGACAGTAGGATTGCCAGGGTCATCATACTTAGTCACAGGGGCTTTTCCTGTTATTAAGGCAGATAAGTTCCCTATGACGTGAACAGTGGGAGGATCCCTGGGTTTCCTTCCTGATTTCTTAGTGCACAGGTCCCGAACTGTTCTAGCGTAAATAGGCACGTCTTGAAGGGCTTGAAGAAGGGGGATTTTGACATAAAGGTTCCTTAACTCTCCTAGGAGGTTAAACTGAGGCTGCCCCGCCATTCTTGGTAGCATTAGTCTCTCGGGATATGGTTGTTACTTTATCAACTGGGTAGGCTGCGTATTGTCCAATTTATCGTTGGATGTTCCAGCCGTCCCTTCTAAAGGATGCTCAGCATCTTCAATGATAGGAACTGGATCGAATGGATGCTGTGAACTCCCCTCTTCTTTATGCACAGAGGGTGAAACATCCTCTGTAATTACGGGTTCTACTATTTTCCCAGATCGTAAATGGATATCATTACAAGGTACAGGGGAAAGAGAGTAGGCCGGCATGTTGACAGTCTCCAATTGATGGACTGCTTTATTATTTGGGTTAGGATTAGGTTGGGTAGGCAGCTGAGGTCGTATTGGTATATTCAGGACATAATTGTTCTGCAGCAGCAGCTGCGACTGTGGATGTGGATATTGAGGATATTGAGGAAATTGAGGAAATTGAGGAGAATATGGTGACTGTTGAGGTGGGGGTGGTTGAGGAAACTAGTTCCGAGGATGGAAATTCCTCCATCCAGGAGACCACGACATAGGTTGATGTGGTGGCTATGTCCAAGGACTCCATGAGTTATAGTTTTGCATTACAGGTTGGGAAGAATTCCACAGAGCATAATTTGAAGGGAATTGTGTATTCACATTTTGCATGTTATTATTCCAATTTCCCATATTATTCAAAAATGGAAACGAGTCTGGAGGCATACCTTGATTTCGAGGCTGCCAAGGTTTCTTCTGTGCAATAAAGTAGGTTGCTTCCACATCCGAGTTTGATGCCTGCAGAACGGCCTTTACTTAAGGAAGCGAGGGGCATTCTTTCATGTTGCGGTTCAGCTCACATAGCTGACATACGTCTACCTTGTCAAGCGGGCATTCTCTCAGTGGATGATTCTTTCTACATCGGGGGCAGAACACACCTAATGTGAGATCCTCCACTGCTTGCTTTTGTTTTGCCTTCAGGACATCGATCTCTGAGAAGATGGAGCTCATCATTTCTGTTTTAAAATTTTCAAGGAGATTGCCTATTTCTACACAGGTAGCTCCTCCGTTGGACGACTTATGAGTTTGGTCGAAGACATCACGTTCTAACTTATCCCGTTTGTCCCGCTTATTGTTCCTGGAAGACCCCCTGGAGTATCTCTTACATAGTTCCACAATTTTTCCGAAAGGCTCCTTGGAGATGTCTCCTTTTCCTAGCAGGTTTAACATGTCTAAGAAATCATCCCTGATCCCCCGAAGCAAAATTATCTTGAGCACATCCAGGCCCATATCCGTCTGCCCAACCCTCTGCACATTGTACAGCAGCCTTTCCACAAAATCCTCTAAAATTTCATCCTCCTTCTGCACCATTTTAAATAGTTCCTCTCTTTTGTCCTTGGTGTTACAATATTCCTGGTATTTCTTCAGGAACACCTGTTTCATTTTATTCCAATTAGCAACAGTTCCTCCCCCAAGGCTCATGAACCAGCGCAATGCATTGTCCTTCAGGATGGCAGGGAAAAGTTTTAGTTTTTGAGCATCGGTGACATAATCATAGATGCGACAGAGGATATCGAATTTGAAAAGGAATTCGTTTGGGTCCTCTGTCGCCCTTCCATGGAAACGAGGCAGCACCGATGGTGAAATATTTTTCATAGGGGTCGTCCCTTCTGGCTGCTGAATTGGGGATTGCAATGTAGCCATCATTCCTTCAGGCAGGGAGTGATTTTCATGATGATAATTTTCCCCCATTGCCTCTTCCTCGTCGGACTCATGTCTGTTGCTCATCTCCCCTTCTGCTTTCTCCTCTTTGTTTGCTTCTGCGCCTTTTTCCTCGTTCTTCTCTTCGTCCTCCTTCTGTTCCTTGTTCTTTTCTTTGCTCCTCCACTGATCAGCAGTCTTCTGGTGAAACTGCGTCCACTCTTCCTCGGTTACAACCTTCCCGAAAACAATGTAGATCGGTCTTACACCAACAGGTCCAGTTGTAACAGCTGTTTCCCCTTCTACAGGGACATTTGAGGAAGTCGCGGGCGCTCGCGTGTTCTCCACCGTGGACCCTGAGGCTAGCGCCTCAGGATCGACAGGGTCTCTTCTGATAGGAGTTTCTTGATGGCGAGATCTGGTGGATGAATCAGTTCTGTCAACAAGATCGTCGATAAATGTTCTTCTGCCCAGCGGTGGTCCTCGTCCGCGACCCACGACACCTGCACTGTTAGTATTTTGTGGGCTTTTGGGAGTTGGGAGTTGTTCGCGTTTTACCCTCCTCGTATTCATGCAACCCAAATCATTTCAGCAAAAAGAATAGAAAAAGACTGACTAGAAACAATTACCAGATGCAACTAATGATAGTGTTTAATTTTATCCTTCCCCAGCAACGGCGCCAAAATGTCGAGCGCCCAATATGCAGATAGATATTACCAACATACAGAGCATACGAAATTTATTGTCAACCTGAGGAAGTCTTTTATTTCAAAGGATAATTGCACAGTCTATGCTTAAACACCAATCACTGTAATTGAACACTCTTATCCTCTAACAACTATGCTCATTCCGAGAGTCTGTGTAATCCCATCCATCTTCTAAACACTACAATTCCAATTACTTCCTATCATGTAACAAGGAAAATGATATAAGATTCAAACAACAATTACAGATAAAAAGGAAATCCTATCCACATCCCAGAACAAATAATTCACCTATTCAATCTAACTACTCTTGAAAACCATAAACATAAATCAATTATTAATCTAGGAATTCAATTGCAGGAGATTAAGCACAACTACTCTAGGAAATCGAATTGCAAGAATGAAAGTTAACAACAGTAAAAGTAAATTGCAAGGGTTCATGGGATAACAACTTCACTGCAGGATGAACAAGGCTGTGTACAACTACCATATGAATTGCATAGAGGAAATTACCTACACAGTCGACTGTTGCTTTGTACCACTTACTAATCTCAAGAAAATGTTATCAGAATTATACTGTAAATCCACACTGCTACAACTGCGTACAAGGAAAACAGAATCAACAAAACATCACACAATACTGAATTGAAAGATCCTAAATTAACTCGGCAATCTATGTGGAAGGTGGGCCCAACCTTCACACAGAGACGCCGGCTGAACAAAGTAACGCTCCTTTAAATCAAAGGCAACTCCTTATATTAAAGAAGTAAAGATTACACAATGTGCTTCCACTGCTAATACAATGAATGAATTATCTGTTTTCCAACCCACTGGGTCGAGACAGCTTCCCACATTTATACATACAGATTATAACATCCGATCCTATTACAAAGGGCAGCCATGAAGATCTCTGATCTTCAGGCGCCCTGAATAACACTATTTGTTACAAACGTGGCATGGTAAATCCATGGAAAATGCGGGAGGGCTGTTAGTTGACCCAAGAGTAGCAATCTCGTCTGACTGCAATCATACTCGCGCAGCCATGTACTAAAGATCTCCAATTGTAGTGCGTTTTGTTACAGGTGCCCTGTCGCAGCTCGATCTAAAACCTCGCATTAGAACCACGTGCCTTCATTGATGATCGGGGGCTAAGGATCCTTTTGAGCAGCAAATATCCCTTCCTTCGAGACTTGTTCAGCTTCATCTATCTGCAGTCTTCTTACCTCAAACTACCTTCATAAATCATAACATGTTAGCACATTTAAGAGATACACAGCTTTAATTATCACAATCATAAGCATTAATAAGATAAAGCAATGATCAGTCATACCTTGGTAGTTTAGGGAATAAAGTGAGGACAACAGGTCTGATTAGCATGCTAAATGGTGTAAGACAGGGGAAGAAAAGGTGATTAAAGGTGGTTAAAAAGGGGCCAATTCTAGACTCAACAGAATTCAAAATAAAGGTTCCTATCTCGAATATGAATTGATAATTTTTTTATTCTTCAGTCTATGCACGATGAGTTTTCCATATTTGCGATGTTGTATTGTTTTCAAGTATTTTCTCTCTCTTGGGTATTCAAAGTTTTAAAAAAATTGAATAATCTCCAGACAAAATAATGATCAATTTACCTCTTTGTCACCTTTTCATTTGTTTCGAAGGATGCCACAAACCTCATAAAAGGCATGTTATTCTAAAGAAAATCCCAATACTAATCTAATAACATGCTCCAAAACAAAGTCAATACAAATAAAATGAGCGTTTTCTCTGGTTTTCTGAGATCTAACATCCACTAAAACATGGTCAATAGGAATGAGGCAATGTGTGTAGAATTAGAAAAGTTTCATCAATAGGAGGATTGGTTATTCCATGTTTGCTGACAACACCATTATGTTGGACACATAGGAAATGTTGTGAAAGGTAGTGTTTCCAAAGTGGTAACACATATGTCATTGAAACCAAAACCATTGAAGAAACATGATTTGAGAATAAATTAGTAAATACATGCCTCAAGATTTTGAAAATGTCTATACTATACCATTAACTTGCAAATTACATGGATTTCTCTTGTGGTGTTGGATCATTAGCTCTCAGGTGATAGTTACGATGGTGGCCCTAATCACTGGTCAAACTCATGGGTATACGAATTACACTGGTTGTAATACAAGGGTAAATCCCTAGCATTACATCCTTTTTGAGACATCAACGAAACAGATATAAATTACTTTCATTCTCAGGTAATGGCTAATATACTATAACCCTAGCTAAGTAATTTAAGTATTCAACAATTCATACTTAATCCCGAATAATTTACATAATAACTAATATAACGATGGGATTTTCCCATTCCTACGTCAAAGACAAACAAAAAAGGAAAAAAAACAAACATTATTCTTACATTGACAAGATTGAAAACAATAACCACAAGAAGCTTTTTGTATTTTAGGGGAAAAATTATTTACGCACACAAAAGCTTTAGATTCATGCTCGTTGTGCAAGAAACATTTTATCCAGATCTCAAATACAATAAAGGAAAAACTGGCCAACCACTTCTTCTTTCGAATCTCCTAAGAAATTATCATCTGGACCTAGAAAATTATCATTCTTGAAAACCCTATTTTCAGGCAACCAGATGCTCCATTCTAGCATACCTAGGAAGGGCGCTCTCCCAATAGTTAGCTTCTTCTGCAACAACCATCTTTGGGTAAAAACCTTGTTTTTTTATTTTTATTTTTTATGAACGAAAGGCCTACCATTAAAACCCTTTGAATCTTCATACTTGATTTTGTTGTAACTTTTACAAGGTTATAATGAAAAGAAAAGAAAAATTGAGTTTAGGGTGTGAGGTACAAGAGTGGGGGATTACTAACTCAAGGACGTTCAGTCTTTACATGGTTAAATTCATGCAATATTATCTGGACAACTTGATTCAGTCGAACAGGTGGCTTTTATGGAGTGGAAGCTTTGCACTAAGCAGCCTCTACATGGGAATTCATGAACTGTGTTCCCGTTGAAGGAACTACCAATAGGGTCAAGTGGCATGGATATCATGTGATTATGAGATACTAAGAGGCCAGGTGATATATGGTGTCCAATTCCTTGAAGGTGATTCATGGTTACCTTCTAATTTTGTCTTGGCCAAAACCTCTGGTTCTTGGTGCAACATAATTCACGACCTTAATGTTGCAGTCGCTCAACATAGGAGCCACTGCTTGCCACACTTTTTTCATGTAGGGCATTGAATGCACGAAAGGTGGTCTACACCAAGCTCTATGCCCCCGTCGATTGATGAAATTTGCCTAAGATCAAATAACATGTGGAATTCTATTTGGAGTTTCATGGCTAATACAGATGAGTAAGGAAGCATTTGACTGACACACAGGAAGAAGTGAGGCACAAAGCACCAAATCCAATGCATAAACAGACCCAAACCTCGAAATACCACCATTTCTCTACACAACTAATGGCGCCTATTAAAAAATATATGTTGCGGACATAACAAAGAAATTTGAATATGCTTAGCTTTAATCATCTAGCACAATAATTTAATATATACCATTTAACCAATAGTTTTGATAAGTGGGAAAATGCATAAAATATAGATATTTGTGTAACTATTTAATAAACTAAATAAACTATTTCAATTTTTTTAACCAAATGTTTTTAATTTATAATATATTTACAAAATAAAATAAAATAAACTATTTTAAAACATTATTAATATAATATTTATTTTTATAAAATTATATATAAGTTAAATTCTTATGTTTATTTTGTGTATACACCTTGACAAACTACACAAACGATTTAAATTTTCATAACTAAATGTCCAGGTCAGCCTTTAAGTTGGACGTAACAACGATCAAACATAAATCGAACGAGAACTATCACATTGGTTGATTCTCTTTATCTACGAAAGACAATGCCAACTACATTTATATAACTATACAATGCCAACCTACTAACAACAATACAATTACCTAAACTATTTAAATTTTGAATTATAAAGAGTTGTCATCTAGAAATTTTTCCCCTGTAAGCAAGGAATTACATAATCGACAGGGTTTAGGTAACCATGCATTCAAAGATTCGGTTTTTTATGCTTCATTTTTTTCAACTTTACCTAAGATTTTTACACCACAACCTCTTATTGCATAAACAACTTTTATCTCCTCATTCTGACACGTTCTGACATCCTGGGTGCAGTAACACTGGCATGTTCTGACTGCTACATCCTTGGACTGTGCAGTCATCCTCGGCTTTGCAGACAAGCTTAGCATGGATGTATGGCAAGGGTTCTGCATGCCCTTATTGGTCTTACTTAGGACACCTACCTCCAATGCACCTGAAAGTGGTCAGAGTGACTTGCATGCATGCTACCATGCATGTTGAGCTGCCACCTAATGTTTTTTCCTTTCTATTGTCTTCATAGATTATTCGAGATTTCAAATAAAATGCCAATTAACCATGAGAAGGGTTTCAATGTCTAGGTTATACTTCGTTGTAGGTATGTAGGTTTTAACCTCCGTGTTTTTTTTCTCTGCAAGCAGGGAATTATGTAATCAACATGGTTTAGGTAACCATGCATTCAAAGTTTTAGTTTTTGTATGCTTTAGTTTTTTCAACTTTACCTAAGTTTTTTACACTACAACCTCTTATTACGGAAACAACTTTTTATCTCCTGCTTCTGACATGTTCTGACATCCTGGGTGCAATAACACTGGCATGTTCTAACCGCTACATCCTAGAACTATGCAGTCATCCTCAGCTTTGCAGAAAACCTTAACGTGGCGGTATGGTGAGGGTTCTGGATGCACTCACTGCTCGGACTTAGGACACCTATCTCCAATGCACCTGAAAGTGGTCAGACCACTTGCATGCATGCTGCCATGCATGTTGAGGTGCCACCTAATGTTTTTTCCTTTCTATCATCTTAAAATGCCAATCAACCATGAAAAGGGTTTCAATGTCCAGGTTATACTTCGTTGCAGGTATGCAGGTTTTAACCTCCATGTTTTTTTTAGGGCTTCACAAAATTTTATTTTTCTTTCTTTCCTTCCTTCTCGCAATAAAATGAGCAATATTTTGTAAAGACGATTATCGCCCATGGAATTGTAACTATTTGCAGTTTTTAAGTTCAACGGCTGAGAAATTGCATGGTGCTGGTGTAGTTTTCAAAGCATTTTATACTAGATGCTTTCTCTTAAGCGGTAAGGTACTCCCAATCTTTTTTCTTGTTGCATTTGACATAATTTGCTTCTATTATGTAAGGTTTTAACACAAATTTTCATATTCATAACTTGAATAAATTGTGGTATTTACGATTTTCCATATTACTGTTGTTAGCACCATTTTTTGGCTAAATAGTTGGCAAGGGATTTGGCCAATAAATGGAGGAATAAGGTTTGAAAATTTCCTTATCATATGACCTTGATAAATGTTAAATGAGGTTTTGCAACAAATGGACGGCTTGGATGTACATCAGAAAAGATCAAAGGCAGAAAAATCATTTTTGCCAAAGGAAAATCGGGGACAGAACAGGTAAAAATTTAGTTATAAAAAGTGGTAAACCCGACTTTCGCTTTCCGAAATCTAAGATCCGATGGTTAAAAAAGGTTTTCACACAAATTAATGACCCAGAAAAATTGGGAAGTTAAAAGGCGGAAACAAAAGGGAGGAAGCGGAAAGGGCTAAAATTTGGTGATAAAGTTGGTATTTCCACCTTCCGCTAAAGAGCGGAAAGCAGAAAACATAAGATTTTGGTCATAAAAAGTTGAAGTTCCGCGATCCGCCATATTGACGATCCAAAAAGCTCTCGCACATATCAACAGTGCGAAAAGAAAAAGGGTGGAAGCGAAAAGATCCAAATCGAGCTTTGAGAAAATTGAAAATTCGCTTCCCACTTTCTGCGAAATACAGAAGCAGAAGGGCAAAAGAAGAGAAATCTCGGTGAATAAAGTTGGAGGATCCGCGTTCCGCTTTATGCTAAAGGCGGAAGCGGAAGGGAGGAAGTGGAAAAGGTTAAGTTTTGGGTTGCAAAATTGGAAAACCTGACTTTCACTTTCCCAGTCCGAGATTTGACGGTTTAGAGAGCTTCTGCATAGATCAACGAAGCAGAAAAAAAATGCCGAAAAGGAAAATATCGGAAAGCAGAAATATGAAGTTTTGGTTATGAAAAGTCGAGATCCCACCTTTCACTTTTGGAAACCCGCATCTTTACCTCAGATCAACGGATCGGAGAATGCCTGCCTAAGATCGACAATGTGAAAAAGGGGGAAATGTGCACGAGGTAAGAGGACTTCCCGATATGTGGAACTTGGTAGGACTCGCATATTTCAATGGCTAGGAATGAGGATGGGTTAAGATCAATGACATGTATGTATTTTGCGATCCTAACTTGCACGAATATATCAGATCTCTACCATCGTGAAATCTTATACAACCTGCATACTTCAATGGTTGGGATCAACGCTCAATCTAGATCTACGGTGGGTGTGCATTTCGCAACCAGATAATGCATGAGAGATAAAATATTTCAGGGTTGCGAAATCCTATAGACCTCTCACTTTTGAACTACGGGGATCTAGGCAACTTTTTGATCTATGGCCCACATTAATTTCGCAATGGGAACAAGCAGAAATTTTATCAAGTTGGCGGATTGCGAAATCGGGTAAGAGCCACACCCTTAAACGATTAAGATTTATGGTGGATCAAGATCTACAACTGAGGTTTATTTCGTAGGCGGAGGATGCAAGGCAGATTGAACTTGTTGCCGACCGTCGAAGGTTCTTTGAACCATCGTTTTCATCCAGCAGGCGTGGTTTCTAGATGTCAAAATTTCCTGTTTGATCCACCACGCCCATCCCAACATGCTTTCCTGTTTTGTTTTGTGATCATGGCGAATCTGCCAGCTCAACATTTGTTAGGATTTTGATTCCCACGTTGTAACTGAATTTGGCTTTGTTTCGATTTGGTCTCGGGAGCCTATGATACTATAAATATACCCTCAATAGAGGAAGACGGGGGTTGGAACCTGTGAGGTTCTCGGTGATGTATTTTGAGATCTACCCTTAATAAAAAATGACAGAGTCGAATGCTGGCCTGTTGCTGCAAAGATTCCTGTGCATTTCATAGTTACAGTCTGTAATTTCAGTTCTTATGTGCAAGTCTTCCTGTAAAACTTTCCATTATGTTTTCTTTCATATTTGGAACGAGTGTGTAATAGTTCATAATTCATACATGTTTATGCTTTGGCTATTGTTTCAGATATCCACAAACCCTTCCAACCAAAGTTAATGCAGAATTAATCTTTTCGATGCTCTGTATTAATGGATTGCCATTCTTTCTTCTTTATCACCAGGCCAACAACATTTTGACTTTAAGCGAGTGCTACCTTGCCTTTATAGAATTTCATCTGCAAACAGTTCTGTGATTCATAAAATATTCGTGATTCCATATCCCAATGTATGCTTGCCCATTTCAACCACCAATTTAATTTGAATTTTATTTCAGTTTTATATCTGGCCCTGTTAAAAATCAGTGAGAGATCCCTCTCTAGGAACAAGGAAGCCATATTCCTTTCTTAAAGTGGTTCTCTTGTTACCTTGGGATTTACCTTCTACAACCTTAGGTACATTGTGAATGCTAAAAACTCACTTTTAAGTGTAAACTCACTTTTAAGTGTAAATTTAGGCTTTGTGTTCTGCTAAATTGTATACATCAAAATTATAACGACTTCCGAATTCACACAAAAACAATATATGTTTGAGTCAATTATTTTCTTGAATCCTCTCCAAATAGGAGAGGTTGATAACCTGGTCGCCGTGAAATTGATGTGTCTTGTATAAATCAATGGAGATATAAATCTTAAATGCATGCAAATACTATGTCTTAAAGACTCAATTCAGATCCGCTGAGAAACAGTGAATTTTTTTTTAGCTCTAAGAGGCGAAGTTCCTTTAGATATGGCGTGGAAAAGATCGGCTAGAAAAGAAAAATTAGAAACTTAAACCTATTTACATACTTTTCTTGTGATTTAAATAAAGATATTCTTGATTTCAAGAAAGAAAATTGCTGCATTTTCCAAAGGATCGCTACTTAACCCTAAAATTGCGCTTAGGATATGGAAGTTTATTGTTAAGTCGCTACTCTTTTAGATCATTCCATGAACTATAAATTTGCGCTTCGCTATGTGCTCTTATATGATCTTTAAATTTCTTCAATTCTTTTATGGCGGCCTTTTTAAGATTTTATCTTTGAAACGGCTGTGTAAACTTTTGCAGGAGATTCCAGAAGGCTTCAACAATAACATGTATGTTCCTAAAACTAAGAGATCAACGACGGTGCCATTGAATGCTCGTATGTTTGCGTGAGATAAAGGCTTGTTATTACTGAACAGTTAGGGCAGACGTACGCTTCCTTTTCTTTTAGGCAAAGTTCATCGAATTACGTTGCTAACTCTACCGATGGAACAAAACAATTTAATGTGAAGTTCAATTTTCCATTGCTATTTCTATACTGAAGCAAGTCGAAATATTATGAAAGAGCACTCGAATAAAAGGACATATCCTGATCCATCAGTTATTTTTATATCAGAAAAAAGGTTTTATAGACCAATGGTAAATCCAGCCATTTGTTTTAGCGTTTTTATTGCTTTTTCTACATAGAATCGTCGTGTTTTGCGAGGCTTAAATACCTTGCAACCGAACTTGTGGTTCAAAAAAAATGAACTATCCATTTGGATTCAGCGACACATGTCTATACATGCTCGATAACAATTGCTCAGACAGTGGTGATATATATTTGAAAGGATTCTAGGTTCTGGGTTTTACTAATTCAAGCATCATCATTCAACCTTGGCAAAGTGAAAATAACGAACCCAAATGCTACGAGAATACAGATATCCTATCAATTTTCAACCCACAGTTTGGCCTTACAAGCCCAAATATATTACTGTTACTGTTGGAGAATTGCACAACACATGACTTCAAGTTCGATATTGCAGACTTCAGAAACGTTGGTTCCAAATATTATGATGGTAGAAAAAACTGCAACAATATGGGTTTGAGTAAGTGTTTGTCTAATACAGGCCGTAGCTGGTTGGCTTGGAACTCTCTTAAGGGGTCTACATGTAGTTATTTTGTTAGCGGCTTTACCTATTTCATGACTACCTCTAATGGCTCCATCACTCTTGACGTGGATAAGCTCGATTTGGGTTGGTGGTTGAACGACACATGCCTCCCAAATCCTTGTTCTGCCAATGCTACTTGTTCTCCATTTAAGAACCCCAACAAAAATAATGAAACCGTACATAGATGTTACTTCAATCAAGGATTACAACTGCCATGGTAATAAAATCATTATTAAAATAAGTATTTGATAATCATATTGCACAAACACGGATAATGGATACATATTTTTTTATATGAGACATTAATATTATTATATTAACAAACCATTTATCTTGTTTCCTATGCGTAGTGGACTGGATTTATGATGACATCTATATTGTTTTTAGAGGTAGCTCCATATGAAATACCTGCACCTAGCAAGGAGTGCAAGGCTTATATCGTTGGGAAAGTGTGATATTTCAATTGAATTAACACAAAGCTGGTCACATATATGTATAGGAGCTTGTAGAAATTTTGGTCTCATATATATTATATATGATTCGGTAGAAATTTTGATCACATATATATGTATAGGAGCTTGTAGAAATTTTGGTCTCATATATATTATATATGATTCGGTAGAAATTTTGATCACATATATATGCATAGGAGCTAGTAGAAATTTAATTATGGTGTATTTGAAGTAGCTTAAGCTTTTTCCGCCACAAAAATAAAGGAGAGTTCTACTCTTCTATTTCAAACTTCAAGTCAAATTTTATTTTGATACTTCATGCTTAAGAAAAAAAACATATAACAAGGAATAGCAGCAATGAAATACATTGATCTAACACAAAAACTAAGGTTAAGTGTTTAATATTATAAAAAAATAACATATAACAAAGAATAACATTAATGTAAGACATTGATTTAGCACAAGACCGAGGTTAAGTGTTTAATATCATAAGGCAATTCTAATATCCTCATAGACACAATAAGAGGAAAAGAACAATATGCTTCCCACAAGATCAAGAGATTATTTATTCCGGGTAGAACAACCCTCCTTTCATTCAATGAAATTTGAATTTTGTCACATCCATAGATCAACATATGTAATAGTATATTGGTTAGCGACCCGGCCCATCGAATCCAAGAAAGATGAATTGTGAACATGGAAGGAGAATTGATAAATGAAAAAGATGGGCAGATGTAAATATTGAAGAGAATTTGGTTCCTGTAATTAGAATATAATGTTTTCATGATTATATAAAGAATTACAAAAGGATTTATAACCACAGTTTATTTATCTTATTTAAGGATTTAGCAACACCACTGCCGTCGATATATTGAAGTCGATTTAGAGCAAAAATGTAAAGATTCTATAGGTTCTCTCTCGTTTTCGGGCAAGAAGCAAATTATATATGATGCTATGGAAATTTCCAGATATTTCGTGTTCGTCTAAGGTCGAAATCCATAGCTCGGTAGTTTACTAACGCTAGATACGTGTTAGTCTAAGGTTGAAAGCCATAGCTCAGTGGTTTACCAACGATAGATACCTGCCTCTTCGAAGTACTTTGGGCAACACCTTTGCTAACCAAGGCAAGCCATTATCCTTTTATTGATGTTGTATCTGTTGGTCATTATATACAT
>LPNX010460058.1:33630-69516 GCA_001517045.1 Pseudotsuga menziesii | reverse complement strand
ACAATTGAGCACTTCCTAATATCTACATGAAAAATCTATAACTTTTTAATAAAAATCAATTTGAACACATTAATTTGACAAGTTTGTAACATTAATTTTACGATTGAGTAAGATAACAACTATTTTATTGTATTTTTCTAAGTTGGAGCACACTCCATTATATAGAATAACTTCTTAGATTATGCAATAACCATATGGGGCATCTGGATGATCTATGCAATAACCATATTGGGGCATCTGGATGATCTATGCAATAACCATACTAGGGCATCTGCATGATCTTCTACATAGTGTAGGAAATTGTAATTACATGTAGTATTTGAAAAAAACTAGAACAATGAGAGAATTACATACTGTTAACTTTGTACAAAAGGAAGCCACCAAGCAAAATGAGGGTACAATAAACCTACAACAAAAAATACATATAAAACCAACAAAAAACTTAATTCAAACCAGAGAGAGGGAAGTCATCCAATCCTAAGAGATGTAAGATTGTCAAGCAATGGGTTCCTAAAAAAAATAATCCACAACTTAGAAAAGATAATAAAAAAATCCTACATACCAAGCAGGTTAGTAGCGTTAGCATCACCAAGGACATGACATCAATTTTCGTTGTTTAACACTTATCATGGCAAAATACAAAGATTGGATGGAGGGTCAATGGAATCAAACCTAAGTCAAATGGAGCCTTGCAACTAGCTACATGTCTAAGTCTTGACAATCTAGCTTTTAAATTGAACTAGAACACCAAAGAAGTTTGTTAATGGTTGGATTTGAGAAAGTTTTAGGTGTGAGTAATTAAGAGATCGAGGCTCTAAAAAAAGTAATATATCTACCTCTATGTTGAAATTCTTTTCCATGCTGATGCAAGGCACTACCTTCCTTATTGTCTTACCAAAAGGCATAAAATTATGGACTTCACCTTCAAAGAGTGCATTGTAATGACATTGGTGAGGAGGGATAAAAACATAACAACCATTCAACATGTTAAATCCCACTTGATAGTGTCAATTAAAGACTTATATAGTAAATTCAATATAAGACTTACTTATAGTTCTCTTACTCTTTGCATCTTGGCACATTTGATATTTTATGGTTGTCTCAATGCCTTGACCTAATTGATGTTATAAGGTGAGTATTTGTGTGCATAATAATCCTTAGTTATGAATATGAGATCAGGATTTAAAGAGGAGAGAATGTAAAGACAGGTAATTTCTATACATATTTTGGTGGCGAGCGCCGAGGACAAATGTGGTGAGAAACCACAAACGTTTGGAAGGAGGGAGGGAGATTACATCATGATCATGCCACCCATCAAATTGAAGACTATTCCTGAGCCAAAATTTGTTTTTATTTTATTTTATTAATAACCATTGTTGTACTTTGGTCCAATTTTTTTTCTAACTCATTGTTTATTCATATAGTGTGCCTAGTGCCACCTCTCTATATCAATGCATAAATCAACCTTTACACGATTTCTGATCCTAGTTGCATGTTGTTAAGTGTTGTTTATAGTTGACATGATTATGTGAAATTCATGCAAGAAATGAAGACTTGTAGAGGAGGACCCATCAAACTGTCAATTTGAATTTAATTTGATAAAAAACAGATGGACATTGGTAGCTAGGTTCACGTAGGTAGCAGGCACAAAGTTTTGGGATCGTTTTAGGCCTAGTGGTGATTCTATATTCTTAGAGTTGCAATCATTGACACAATGCTACACCTTAGATCATAGCCACAAGTGACTCAGGAGTAGTTAGAGTCACATCTCAGTGGCCAGTGCCTCGTAGTCGCTTGTCATTTCTCATCATCTTGCACGACTGAGGAGTGAGTGCGACATGAGTGAATGAGTGAGTGATTATATTTTATGATATTTCCAAAATTTTGAATAACAAGTTGAACTTTATAGCATAGAGATTTAGACATATTGAGAAATTTATATGGATGGGTAATTTCAAATTATGCCCTTCTTTTGAAACATCGATATAAATTATGTCCTTCTTAATTAGAAGGGTAAAATTCACATTTTAAATTTCTTTTGAAGGAAATTTGAAGCTTACACTTCTAGGAAGGGCTAGAACCCTTTGGAAAGGCTAGGAAGGGTTCACATTTTAATACTGGTGGGAAGTTCCATGGATGATTTTAAGGAACCATACTTATTTAAAAGTTTATAAATGTTGGCGAATATTACCAATTCTTAAAACTCCAAGTATAAAATGTTTGGCAATATTTTTCAAAAAATATTTTAATTTCCAAGGATTTTATATTGTTTATATAATAATTTGGCGATTTTTTGGGTGAAAAAAGTTTACCCCATCAAAATTGGGCGAAACAAGGCTTCAAAAAATGCAAAATGGCGAAATTGTTTTTGGAGAAAAACCCCTAAAAATAGCCCATGGGCTAAATTTCGCCCTTAAAATTATCCCACTAGGAACCATTTATAGTTTCCATTATAGATTTTGAACTGGAAAGGAGGCTTGAACACCAGCAAGCTGCATGCACTTTAGACATTTGAATTTGAGCAAAAATATATGAAATAATATCTCATCATTTTTCCTCATATGCCTTTATGCCTTTTACATAACCCTAAAATGTCTCAAACTCAACCATCTATACAATGAAAATGTACAGAGACTCATAGCTCCATGGGCAAAAAAATGAATGTGGTTTAAATTTCTTGTTATGACTTGAACTAAGATGTGTGGGTTTTAAGAAACGTTGTTTGTGAAGGGCTTTCCAAGTATTGTGTGAATGTTGTTCCATGGAAGGTACTAGAACAATGACAGGCACACCAATGCCCTAGTTCCCAATACTCAATTAATGGATGTCTGAATTAAAGTAGAATACACATCCCTTGTGAGCCCGAGCTTGCAGCATGTACACCTATGCATAGATTCGATTATTGTAGAAATCTGTTTGGATTGATGTGGTATGATAAGAGCAAAAAAAATTAATGTGCCATAGAAATCGGTGAACATGTTGGATTGCTATAAAGCTCCCACAGGGGGAAGGCCACTACCCCACATCAAATACCGACAAACAGAGGTATATTTAATATTTTAATCAAAATGACCACTAATGGGACAAATAGAACTTACAACCCCAGTAAATGTGTATAGGTTGGATGAAATTGTCACTCCACTAAGAAAAAAATATTTCTATTTGTAAAAGTGTATTTTTTTTAATTCCCATCAATGATAATATTATCCATATTCAAGAATTAAAGACTTTGGTGCAATTTTTTTTTAACATGTATGAATATATCTTATCAAATAATTAGTTCAGTGGTATAGTTCAAGTGGTTGAGTGCTATAAGTTGTGAACAAAAGGTCTCAGGGTCAAATCCATAGGTGGCTATAAATTGATAGATAAGGGCCTCACTTGATGTCCCCATTGGGTTAGATATGTAATCAGAGCATGCCCCTTTGGATGGGTCCCCATGATCTCTTCTTGTGGATGTAGCAGTCCCCTCAGGGGTTGTGAACCACATTGAAAATATTTTATTACATAATTACAGTTAAAGAAAAGATTTCAGTTAACATTACATATTTTAAATGTATTTGTACAAATTAATAGAAAAGAGTGGAACATATAGTTTTGGCAGGGACTAATAATATATCATAATGATTTTTTCATATCTTTTAATTTCAAAACTCAAATTTAATATTACATAATTTGACAATTAAGTAATAAATAATAACTTAATTCAATTTTATTTATACATTCCATTTTTTATAATCTATAATTTTTATTATTATGTTTTTTATAATTTTAATTATACTTGGCATCAAAGATTAACAAACATTAAATTGACCTCGGATGTGGGTGAGGCGTCAGGAGGAAACGCTGACAAATGCAGTGACGGTGGATCAACACGAGTAAGGACATTGAGCGGAGAGCCAAGGAACCAAGGCCACGTTGCGATCACGGGAATGGAACGTTTCGTGCAGACTCAAGATGCGATGGTTGATAATGTTGTAGGAGGCTCGCATGGAAGGACTGCTCTCTTCGCGTATCCAAGAGACAAAGGCCAATATCAGTGAATACGGAAGAACGCCATAAAATAGATATTTCATCGAGTGTGAAGGATGTCTAAATGACAAGCAAATCCAGTGGGACGATCGCAGGAGCGACCTCACACACCTGGGTATGCATTGCCAAAAGATCTTGCTGGGTGCCATCGCACTATCTAACCAGGAATCAACGGGAATCCATTGCCACAGATATAGTAGACAGAGTCTAGGTTAAGAACTCACAAAGAGGCAAACATTGGGTAAAACACTTGCGTACTAGCAGAGTGCACAGAAGGAAAAGAAACTGCAAGCATCATCCCTGTAAAGCAATGGCAGATCCAGTAATTGGGGAAGAGGATCAATGGGAGCAACTGTTTAATGAGGAGATGCCTTCCCACATCCGACAATCCATTGCGGTCATGGAGGAGGATATTTTCAGCGAGTTCAGGGTGAAACTCAGAGAGGGAGTGGTTGTGTCACATTATTGGTGACTCAAGTTCATACTGTCTCGTTCCATGAATGAGAGAGAGAGCTATGCGAAGCTCATCCGTATCATTGTTGGGAAATTCAAAGACGAGGCAGAGAATAGCCTCGATCACATGTGCAGCCTTCTGCGTCTCTCTGGGCCACCATTTTAGCGCATTCCGAGAGAGGCGGATGTGGCCATGGCAGAGTCCAGCCAAGCGGGGGTTAACAATGGGAAAGGCGACAACGACGCTCAGGATGAAGTCGAGTCGTCTCGAAGACGCTAGGTTGTGGCTTTGGTCGAGTCATTCCATTTGTTGTTTATCCTTTTGTTGTCTATTACTTTATGCTAATCGACTTGTATTCTGTTCTTCTTGTAACCATGATTGAGCGCCCATGCTTAAAGGCTGGGCGACTCTCATGCTCCTGCGACTTTCCATTTGGGACATACTCTTCTTTTTTATGTTTTGGATAGCAGACCGATGCCTGACTCCATGTTTTCAGGAGCAGTGCTTGTAAATATTCTCAGTTTTATGCAGTAATAGAATGGTTCCTTCTTACTTTAAAAAAAACATTAAATTGAATAATGTAAAATGTAATTTTTCACTGCATTTAACTAAAAAAAATAGAAGGGAAGCAAAAGTTGGAAGCACATAAACATTAAATTTTAATTATATTTAGCATAATTATGGATTTATAAAAAAATAAAAGAAAATTATAATAAGTAAACATTAAATTGAATAATGCAAGGTGTAATTGTTCATTGCATTTAACTAGAAAAAAATAGAAGGGAAATAAAAGTTGAAAGCACATAAAACATTGAGCTTATTAGTTTATCTTTGTAGGGACTCTTCATCGATTTATTAAATTTTTATATTAGTTCTGACTAAGTTAATCATATGTAAGTGTCCAAAATTAAACTCAAGGACATTAACATTTAGGTGATATTGGCCAGATTTGAGAGCTTTTGCATTATTTTTTATGGAAGTTCTCAGCTCCAAATTAAACTTGGGAGATACGGTGAATTTCATAACTCTTCATAATAACTCCTTTGACATCCTTTAATTCTTACAACATCTTTCTCACAAGATCCACTTACCAATATCTGACATTGATCTTTGTGTGCCTTTACTATTGTAGTTACACTGTCTCATCACTTCACCACCTCACGACATGCTTCCCGTGCTTTCCCACCCACAACAACTTCTATGCAACCTATATATATGTGCAGGTGATGCTCCTTTGAAACTTGTCCCACTACTCTAACCCTGGAGCAATCAAGAAGTCAAGTAGAGAAGAAGCTGAAATAGGTTTTCGGTTAGCAATAATGAGAGGGGCTATTATTGATGCTTAAAGGTGAAACTAAAACATGTTTTTATTTACAAACTATCTATTTCAATTCTGTAATTAATTTGAAATATCACGAAAATCTAAATCCATTATTACAAATAAATCTATATTTAGTTATTACCAGAAAGCATGTACATATTTGTGTTACCCAACATTTGAACCTGTCCCAGATGAGCTAGCTTTTAACTCAGTTTATTGAGTGAAAGTAGCATCCACTGATCCATTTGCCCATTTTCAACTATGAAAGTTTGGCACTACATCCAATGGTGGTTCTGTTAGAAGGTACTAGAGCTAAAACAAAGAACCAATGACAAAGTTGTGAATGTTCTGTTAAAAGGAACTAAAGCTAAAACAAAGAACCAATGTTGAAGTTGTGAAAGTTAATTAAAAATAATTAGTTTGACATTCAAGGTAAAAAATCCATACTATAGGAGGGAAAGTATGATATATCAGCTCTTAAGTATCTATGCGGTAATAATAAGTCAATTCACTAAGATATATCAATACCCCTGCATTATATGTGAACTACTTTAAGTTGATCCAAAGGCAATCTCATTTTGATAACAAGCATCCAAGTAAACAATACATAATTGTCCCACCCATAACACTTTGCAATAGCATAAGTTCGAAGAAAATCGGGAAGCACTATGAATTAACAACACAAACTTACCGATTTCTAATGAATTGTAGTAAATTGCTCAATTTACTTATGACTTACATATTAGTGGAATAATATCATAGTGAGCATGGAGCATTTCCATCTGTGAACAACGGGCATACTTTCCAATAACTAAACTCTCCACCTTCCATGGTCTATCCTTAACACGATATAGTTGTCCCATACCAAGTCGTGAAAGAGGAAAAATTGAATTGAGAAGACCGACTAGATATTCCCATTAAATAGCTGCCTCACTCACCTCTTTCAATAAGCAATAATTATTGAATTAAACGGGTGCTTCTCCAAAATCATCGTATGAAGACATGTCATTCTTCATATTCGACCCTGGCCCCCTCCATTTGATCACCTAACTAGATCTTACATTTACTGAGAGGGATGAGAAAGGATTTGAGACATGGTGGTGGGAAGGAAATGATGGATAGGGCCTAAACAATCAATGAACCTCCCCACCCCTAAGTTACTAGGAATTCAACTATTAGACGAAATGAACCGTGTTTCTTGTGCTATGAATCAATTATTTTCTATTTTAGATTTATGAAAACTACAAGGAAATATAGATAGGTTGAAACTATGGTGTGTGGGATCTAGTAATTGGTTATGAAATGAAGGAATGGGGGGGATGTAGCAACCCTCTCAGGATCGTGGCTAAACTACTTAGTAAACATGTAAATATGTGCAAGCAAGATCTAAATCCTAAACTGACATAATAATATTTTTTTTCTTAACTCATGGATAGATCCATGATCCAAACAAGCAACATATTGATATATAGCAGATGCATACATCTATAATCCAAATTTTTAAAGAAAATCACACTATGAAAATTAATAATAAAAAAACGTTAACTATAAAATACATGTCAAATTTCACAGTTTTTTAAGGTTGAAGTAGAAATCGGAGTTTGAAGCCTTTGTTGAATATCTTTTTTTTTAACAAGAGCGGTTGAAGAGTATTTATATTAAAAAAAGAGGGAAAATTACAAAAGCTGAAACATGGACTGAATCCAGAAGGATTCAAAGACCATATCCTCATGTTCTTTGGTTACATAATGAATTTTGTCTCAAAAGAGTCCAAGTCTGGTATGGCTGTAAATTCTTACAAACTTCCCAAGAATAAGAACGCAAAAGTTGAACATATCATAAATTTATTGCAGTTGTCCTAAAATTTGAATGTAATAATGAATTCTAGTTCTTCTTGGTCAAAATCAAAGAACCCAACAATGTTCCGGATTGTTTCCATTGCAAGTTATAAAGCCATCATCTAGATGCACTCCTTTGTTCGCCATTTGATTTGCTGATTGGTTATTTGTTCGGAGAATGTGAAGAAAATTGATAACATTCAAATCACTGACAAGGCTATTGAAGATGTGGTGCATCTTTGTAGAAGGAGTTTTATAATTCCTGACTAGTTTCAAAGACCACTAGTTTGATAGACGAAATTGAGGCAAGGCTTCCCGCCAGGATTGAGGCAAGGATTCCCGCTCTCGCCTTTGCTCTATGCAATCCAAGACTTTGTCCTCAGCCTATAACTCGAGCAAGCAAGGAGGGATCAAGAGTTAATCAGCATCAATATGGCTCGAGGAACAAAGGATATCAACCATGCACAGTTTGCAGATGACACAATTCTGCTTAGAGGGGAAAGCCAGCTCATAGCTAGAAGATTCAAATCTGAATTGGATCACTATTGACAAGCTTCAGGGAGCAAATTAAACCTTAGAAAGAGTTTGATTTACAACTGGAATATCAACCCGAGGGAGATGTATGGAATCTATCATATACTAGAAATTGAAGGAGTAACTAACTGGCACTCCTTTAAGTATCTTGGGGTACCTATTTTCAAAAATAAGACAAAGAGCTCGGACTGGAATCCACTGATTGAAAAATTCAAAAAAATAATTCTTGCATGGGGGGAAGTTTGGTTAAATTTGGCCGGGAAATTAGTAATGATAAAAGTTGTTCTTAATATCTATCTGCTCTACCAGTGCTCTATTATGATGGCCCCTCCCAAAATTTTAGCAAAGATTGAAAGCATGTTGAGATCCTTCCTCTGGCAAGGAGAGAAAAACGGTGAGGGAAATTTTTTTTCTCTTATCAGCTAGAGGAAAATTAAAATGCCCTGGATGGAAGGAGGTCTCCAGATTAGAGATATTAAGTTCCAAAACCTGGAAATGGGTGCTAAGCTGCTATGGAACCTAGTAGACGAAAAGCCTTCCTGGAGCAGTCAGGTGATTTGGAAAAAATATTTATCGGGACTGAGACTCCGGTGTCTTGATTCTGTGCCTGGGAACAAGCATGGCACTCCAATTTTTTCTCTATGTAAGAAGGTGTTGCCCAGGTTCAAAGAAGACGTTCACTAGATACCTGGAAATGGTAAACAGATTAAGATCTGGCATGACTCAGTAATGGGGAATTCACTCCCTCCCTCTCTCCCTGAATTCAGAAGATGGACTGAAATGCAAGGAATTAGCACCATGTGGGATATAACTCAGTGGGATAAAGAACCTCCATTCTGGTGGATCGGTTGGACTTTTTCGAAGTGTCCAGTGGAGCTCGATGGAGAAAAAAACAATTTCTTAATTATTTAACAAGTATAGCACTGATGGAAAGAAAAATTAAAGACAATCGTGGATGGGGCTGCAACATGGGTCTGTACACCTCTGCCCAAGGTTATAGAGTGTTCACGGGGGTCCCAAGCGTAGCCATCAACCCAATGATCTGGACAAACCTGTGGGAAGCTTCCTCATTGCCAAAAAATGATGTTTTCTACTGGACGATAGTGCATGGGCGGATCCTTACTGGCAAGAACCTGGAAAGGAGAGGGATTGAGGGTCAATTTAGATGTCCAATGTGCTTTGAAAGCACTGAGACCATCCTACACCTATTCTTTAGTTTCCCTTACACCAGATTCGTGTGGGATCATCTCACTATCCCTTGGTTTGACAAGATTGAGCTGCCCGATGATGCTCATAATTGGTTCGTTAATTGGGAAAAGGTGTAAAAAGGTGATTTGGTTAGAAAAAAAAGAATCAAAGAATGCTGGATGAAGCTCCCAAAGCTTGTGTGTTGGCATCTTTGGATAGAATGTAACAAAAGAATTTTCTTGAACAATGCTCAACCGCCATGGAAAATTGTATCCAAGACTCAAGCTCTCATGGGAGAGGTTATAAATATCAAGCCGGTTTCCAGAAACAAAGCCAATCTCACATCCAATGAGATTAATTGGATGCATTCCTTTAACTCTTCTGCTAAAGACATAGATTTGCCCTTGGAGAAGTTGGAAATTTGGGAAATAAGACTCGATAAATCCCAATTTGGAAATTGGATAAAAGAGAGGAAGATTTTCAATATGTTCTTTGATGGTGTCTCAAAAGGGAGTCCAGGGATGGCGGGAGGTGGAGGAGTCATCATTGGTCCTTAGGGGGAAATAAAATAGAAGTGGAATATATATGGAATATAGGAACTGGTTCCAACAACATGGCTGAATCCTATGGGTTGTGGCAATGAATCAAGTGGCTGAAAGAAATAGGAGCTGAGGAAGCTATTGTCTTGGGGTATTTCCGCTTAATAATCCAGGCGATGAACGAAGTAATTCAGAGTCAAAATTTAAGTTTGGCTAGACTGATTAAAATAATTAAGTCTGTCTCTAAGACCTTTCGTCGGTTAGAGTTCTTTCATATTCTCTGTGAACTAAGTGATTTGGCGGATCAGGCTGCTAATAAGTCAATGGTATTAAGCAAAAATGAGATTTTGGTAAACCTTCTTTTATCCTCGTATTTACCTCCTTAAGAAGCAAGTTGTTTAAAGACAGTTGACTAATTATTTAAGGGTTTGCTCGGGCACGTTGGTAGAAGAAGCTGCATGTCTTTAAGATTTGATTTCTCTGTAAATCATATGGTTGTATCTCTTTTAGCTATTCCTATTATGATTTTAATATAAACATACCTTTTTTTGTCAAAATAAATAGATGTTTCATGAAGCATCTTAGGGTTTCTCACCTGATGACCTTAACTAGGTCAAGTACTTATCCCACTCAAACTCTAGTTGAAATACAAACTCCATCTTACTCGAGAGTGGTCTCAACCAGAGCAAGATCTATAACTATGTTGGAATTTCTTGCACTTGGGAAATTAATGCAAAACTAAAATTGCACATTCTTCTTAAAATGATTCTTAGACCTTCAAACATCACAATAATTAATTTCAAACACCTCGATACTTCACGACAATTCAAGGAGAAAAGATACCAACCAATGAGATAAGTTTGAATTCCTTCTCAGGCAACTTATCAACTAATAACAAGATTTTAATTTGTGCTTTTATATTAGTATAACTATAATAAAATCACCCCTTAATGTTAGTACACTTAATGATTTGTCCCTTGTGTCAAATCAACAAGACATAAACAATTGCAAATAACAATTCATAAATAATATATATGGACGAAATTCAATTATGAAAACTACAAAATATATGGATAGCTAGAAACTTCATTTGTAAGTTTAAGCTGAAGTGCAAGTACATACCACAGTATTCTTTCAAAGATGGTACAAAAACTCCAACTATTCACTAATCCCTGACTAGGGTAAATCAACAAACCCTAACTTAGTTAGAAGATCCTATGTGCAAGAATCTCTCCAACACATCCCCCAGAGCAAGAAATCCTCCTATTCTTTTATTCTTCACCAATCAACTCTAGTTTTTTTTCTTAAAACCCTAATCTATAATCTCCAAGGGTGGAACCCGAATCCTAGAACTCCAAGATGCTCCAAGAACCTCCAAGAAGACCAAGAAAACCTAATGCAAAGAGAGAGAGAGAGAGAGAGAGAGAGAGAGAGAGAGACAGATAAAATACAAGTGAACATCTCCTCCACAAGAGAAAACTACAAATGAAGACATATCCTCTAGACTTCATAACTCCACATACTATTCATGAGTAAACCCTATCTACTTCCTCTAAGAATCCAAGTACAAGGAAAATAGTACAATTGAGTATATGAATGGAAAGACTCTTTTCCTTTATTTATATGAGAGGTAAGGGAGGCCAACAATATTATGTGGGCACAATACCTTACAATCACCCTACACGATCCTTGTAGGCCAACATAATTGAGATGTCCACTCTAAAGTACACATGTCATGCTCCAAGGTAATGTTGTAATAATAAGGGGTCTAATATTATGCAACTACATAAGTTCAACTACTACATCGATCATCCTTATAAGCAATGTACTCCATTAGGTTAGCTACATCCTACAAGAACGCTACCAAAACCCTAAGCATCTCCTAGCCATCTCCAATCATCCAAACATGAATCCAAGCTGCTAGATGCCATGTAGGGTTCAAAACCTTCCTCAATGATGCAATTTCTCTTCATCCCAAGTGGACTGCTCTCCAAGCAAGTGGCCATCATGAAGGGAATCCACCAATCAAGTAAGAGAACTATATTTCCTAGTGTAGGAACACAAAGCCAACACCATAAGGAGGCCAAGCATCTACTAAGCAAGCAATCTCAACTGTGCATATCCATCACACAACATCTCTCATGTTGTAGGCCATCTCATACCATAGAGGGGTTGAACATGCACTATGTACCCAAAATCTCACGAAGCACCCCAAAACATAGTGCAAACATTTTAAAAGTTACCAAAATATCTAATAACAAAAACTTAAACTCGAAATCCACAAGATATAAGAAAATGATTGTCAAATGATTATATTTGATTATAAAAGACATTTATCTAGATTATAAATGCATTTAAGTCTAGTGATCATAGTTGAAGCAACTAACCATAATAAACATGGACGACTAACAACTTGTTTTATCACATAATATGAACTAAATGATTGATTACATTTACTTATGAATAAACTAACCCTTATATGTAAACCCATAAGACCAAACATGAGACCCATAGACTGTGTATTACATGTTTTATGTTGTTCTAAAAGCCACAACACATGTATTGTGCGACAATTGAAGTTTGTGAACCGAAGGAACTCAAATACAACTAAGTTGGTAAAAGTCTTGGCTATTAGTATGTAGCTATATAATTCAAATAGTGGGATTGGCAAGGAGTTATATGTGACTGCATTCATGAAGTTTGGACCTTGTGTTTCAACTTCTTTAAAAACATAAAACCAAACCATTGGAAGTATACAAACATTCTCACTCAAACTGCCAATGCTCACAATAGGAAATCTACAATTGTATTCATGATTCATTTATGGTAATCACAATATTAAACTAATGTAAATAATGATCTATGTCAATTGGCATGCATTCTTGAATTTTCTTTACATCTAGAGGACCATGGGAGGCTTTTGGTCATTGTGCACGATTGTCTAATACCAAGTAATAATATGACTAGTGCTTAGTGACATGCACCAATTCATACATTTTATTATTCGATAAGTAATTCAAGACAAGATCTAAAAATGCCTCAAAGTGGTGTGTAGTGAGTATAATGTATTGCATATAAGTTGTGTCCATTTAGAAGCATCTACTCTGAAATTGAAGCCTTGATTAATGCTAGTCGTTGTGAGGAAAATAACAATGACCACTCAATGATTAATCTCTTTGAACACTCTTGTTGCATGACCCCACAACTAAAACATTGTTGTGATTTAGCATGTTAAGTGGATGTGCTACATGGGAAAGATTCGTAATAGACCCTCTTAGGTAATTTACCATTTCCCTTAAATCTCACAAGCCATTGATATTGTTCGATGGTATCCAATCAACAATGGTTGAAATATTCCTCAAGTCGATGCTTAAAATCCATTTTGACTCAAACATAATCTAAGACAATTGAGTTCTTGTTGCTTGAATGTACACTTATTTATGTTGACCAACAAATTTTTTTCGCGCAACACTGTAAATACTTGGTCTAAAGTGTGTAAATGATCCTCCTAGGTGACTTTGTTGAGAACATGCATCTTACTTAAATACAAGATCATGAATGAGACAAGACAATCCTAGCACTTTATTTACCATTGTTGTGAAGGTTGTAGGGGCATTAACATGGCATAATGACATCACCAACCATCAAATGGTCTTCGCCACATCTACAAAGTTGCCTTGCACTTATTCTCTAGATTTATGTATATAGTGGCTAAGGTTAATACCATTGAAGAACTACTATCTAGAGATTATGTAATAGGTTGTTGACATTTGGCAATACATTTTGGTTTTAAATAGTGATACTATTTAGAAAGGTTAATATCCTTGAAGAACCACTATCTAGAGATTACGGTAATAGGTTGTTGACATTTGGCAATGCATTTTGGTTTTAAATAGTGATACTATTTAGATGTCAATAAACTACACATCTTCCACATGCCATCCTTGTTTGGAACTAACACAATGCCATGAAACTTGATTTTTTATTTTGCATGGAAAAATTTCTCAAGGAAACCATTCAACCACTTTTTCACATTTCATGAATGGTGCCTAGGGTAAATGTTGTCAACATACAACATGTATGACTAACCACGAGGAATTGAAGTGGATTTGACCTTGTCACCTCTTTGGAGAATAAGACTTCATCGTGGCAAGCCAAACCACTTGAGTAAATGTTATGACATACAACATGTATGCCTAACACTAAAGGATTGAGGTGGATTTCACCTTGTCACCTCTTTTGGCTAACATGATTTCATCATGGCTAGTCAAACCACTTGAGCTGACCGTAAATAATTTTTGCATCTCGGTACCACATGTATGGATACGTGAAAATACCTCTCCACACATTTAATGGAACTATGTTGATCTCTAGTTCATAGATGTAATTGACTAAGATAGAAAAATCTACCTTGCATTTTCATTAGACACACACATCTTTGTTCTTGTTGAGCCAACATGTAACACCTCGGTTTCGACCCCATGGTATTGAATTGCACATGAAGTAAATATTTTTATTTGATCATGGTGTAGAGCTCAAGGCAAAGGCCCCACCATTGATTTAGTGTTTAGGTTTCGGCAATTAAAATCAATGCCGAAGGTATTTCGTGCTATCCAGGCACATTATAATGTTGGACATCATGTAAATATGCAATTAATAAAAATAACCACAACTAGCTATGTCAATGCAACATTAAAGAGATGGGGGCATGATTTTGCAAGGAATATGGGGGAATATTTAAACCCTTGAGCCAATGGGGGGAAAGCCAAATGTCAAAGGGAAAATCGTAAAACTGTCAACTACCCATTTTGTCTTTTGTGCCCAATAATCCAGAAATGGTTGAGTTAGTTAATGCATGGGGATGGGAAGAGTATGGGAGTCAAATTCGAATTGGGAAGCCACCCATTTTTGGGGGAAACATGTTTTTGAATTATTGGACAAGTAAATGCTTGGAAATGCATGCCCATTCCATTCTTCATCCATTGGTTTTTCTCTCTCATGCAGCTGGAGCTCCTGTACGTTTTCCTTCATGATTTTGGCAGTTTTCTCCATTTTCTCCATGGCTGGAAATTTGTTTTGGTCTTGTGTAATGTTCCAAGTCTGATGTACAGACCTGAAAGCTCTCCAATTCTGTTAATTGTATTAAAATTTCTGAACTGGAAATAGTTTACGCAATGACTCCTCTGACTGGGAAAATAAAGGGTTTATTCTAGGAAATTTTGTAGACAAAAGGAGTGAGCAGTGGGCAGCAACCAAAGACAATCAGACATTGAATTTCCTCTCCCCTAACACATTTATATCTGGTGCCATTTAGGGTTCAGAATCCGCACTGCGGAAACGTACTACCACGCTTCTGGGCAGCCAAACCGTGCAACTAAGGAGAGTAGTTCGGTCTGTTTCAACCAGGGGATTCTGGAAGCTTGCATAGGTTTATTTCAGCATTAATATAACATTAATAAAGGATTTATACAGTTCATTGATGTTCTGGAAAGTTCTAACAAGTTTCGGTTGAATTTGGGATTTTTGGCAGTTTTGGCCAAGGAGAACCCTGCGCAGAGGAGGATGAAAAAGGGTGGTATGACCCAAAAAAAAATGGTTCTGGAGGTTGATATGGGAAATTAGTCCTGTTACTGACCTACAGGAACTTACAGAGCTCAGTTTGAGTTTACAGAACCTATTTTGCATCAATTTCAATAAAACTAGTTATTAAAAACTAGTAATCTAGCTAGGGTCTTAAAAGGACTATTAAATCACCTCAAATTAAATTCTGTGAAACATGAGATTTATAAAAGAGATAAATATTGGGTCTCTGAACATGAAAATTTATTTCAATCCCTTTCCCATCATGGAATTTTCATTACAAAACTCATATTCACTCAATTCCCCCCCATACAGTGATAAAATAGTATCTTTTAATGAAACTGAGATGATATTATTTAGGTTCTGAGATATATCGACCTGATAAATGTAATTTTCAGAGTATACTGACACTACAGAATAGAAATAACATTATTCACTGACCATTACAAAAGGCTTCCAAAATTAAGGGGCAGGAGGCCCGAATCTTGACCAGCAAAGGGGCTGTGAACATAGGTGAAGCATGGGCTTCACTGGATTTCGACCTGAACTTGATGGAGGCTGTAATAAATTCTGGAATAAGCTTCAATGGCTGACATTAGCGCTCCATACCTGCAATAGATAGAAAGGGGAATAGAAGAGAAGGGAGGAGGGGTTTGGGGACCATCACCCAATGTTCTGAGGCACAACACTCAGAGAGTATGCTCACATAGCATAACCACAATATCAAATCATCCAAACTGAAGCAATGGGTTTGAATTTATCTTTTATAGACTTATGGATGACCTACTTAGTAAGTTGAGGACAATGGTGACCTGTGAGAGGAAGTCAAACCCATGGAAGACCTAACCCTAGCCACAAAAGCGCCCCCTTTGGGAAATTAGGCAAGTAGGACCATGTGGAATTGTTTCTAATTCCAAATAATCCTTCACAATTAGAAACTGCGCCCTCCTTTATTCAAAAGATGCATCTTTTGAGTTATGACAACTTTATGCTTTTCTTGGCTCATAAGGAAACTCTTTCTTTCCTTAAAAAAACTTTCCTGCTTTTACTTCTTTCTGCTTTTTCTTCTTTTAGGAAACTTCCCTTTATTCTCTTTCTTTATTTTTTCATGGACTTTCTTATTTTTACCAAGGAAAGTTGACTAGCTTTCCCCAATGCACCCTCCTGACATGGCAGCCTTAATTCCACATCATTATTGTGCATTATAAATAAAATTGCTAAAATAAAATTAAATACATGCCTTAGAACAATTATTTAGGAAAAATTTATCCTAGGAGGAATAATTAATAACAACTTGAGCCCCTAGGAACTTAGCATGGTCAACACTTTTAATGGTCAATTTAAGGGGACATGACATCTTGCTGAGTGTGTGTAGCAAGGATTCATGATTTGAGTTTTTTTTAAAGCGTTTTTGTCTTCCTCACCCTGCTGGAGCTTAATGTGCATTTACCTCCACGTTTTTTCTGTCATTTCCTCATTTTTCCATACCCAGGATTTTGTTTTTGGTATTGTGTCATGAATGGGCAAAGGAGACCCACGATTTGGGTGTGTATGGAGGTCATTTTAGTCCCTACAATGCCCAAAAACATTTTGTGAAATCGTATTTCTCTCACAGGGTGTTTTCCCCCATTTTACCAGTCTGTTTTGGTTGCAAACCCGTTTTTGGTTATGCTTAGTGGTTGGGAAGATAGACCCATGTTTTGGGTGTGAATAGAGGTCGTTTTTGCCTTTGTGAAGCCATTGAACATTTCCTGAAATGATTTGATCTATTGGATCGTTTTTTCCCATTTTCCATATTCGATTTTGGTTCCCATGACATTTTTGTCCATACCCATAACTTGTATTCTGCTGTGAAGTGCATCCTTGTATTGCCTTGGCTGAGTAAGTCCAAGGAACCCATCTGTTAGTGGGCTGACTATGTTTGGATGAGATTATTGGCTTGACAGTGGGTGTCGGGTCTTGCTGTGTGTAAGTCTGTGTTCCCTAGTTCCTTATGGAAATCATGCCCAACTCGAGGGTGGCAGTGATGATGAGAGATTAATGAGCACACTGGCCTATGATTGGGTGGAACGTTGCAGTGACATAGCTAGTTCCGGGGAAGCTTCTTCTCAAAATAAGTATTTTTGTATTTAACTCTGCAACTGTATTTGCTTTGTAAATTATCATGAATATGTTGAACGCTTGAACATGATGAATGTTGCTTGTTTTATGAGTTATGAATAGCATGAATGTGTTGAATGAATGATGTTGCTTTCGCTGTGTATTTACATGTATTATTCTTTTGTGTATGTATTTTATGTTCAATGCATTTTATATTATGCACATGGGGCTAGATTGCCCAAATTGATGAACAACAACAGTGCGTGGGTCGCGTCCTCTCCATCATCAGTACGAGGGGAGGGGATGTGACACAACAGAGGAGCATGTTTCATGACGCACACCTATAAATAGATTGTGCTTCACTACCTTGTTCAAAATATTCAGTAAACTTGAACAAAAATTAATATATTTATTCATACAAATATTGTCATATCTACATTGGATGAATCAACTCGAAATTCTTAAATGTACAAGGTATGGTCAAATTAAAGTTGGGCTAAATATCTTATAGCTAAGGGCTACAAACGTATCGTCTTCTAGTCTACTCATTCTAGTCTACTCATATTCTCTACATTAAATCAACTACAAAATTCCACATGCACACTATTGAGCTTAACACTACAAACACCACAAGTGTGTGACAAACAATATTAATGTGTGACAAAGAATATTGATATATATGACACAACATTATTTTCCAAATTTAAATTATGTCAAATATTGAACTTTACAATATGCATCTATAACCAACACCACTACACTAACTTGCAAATCAATGACAACAACCAAATCCATATAACTATACTTAATTAAATTCTTAATGAACCTCTCATTAATTATTAATCCCTTTTGTTATCACCACCAGACCAAACAAAACCGTTAAAGACCATACCTTAAAACGACTTAGGCAAGACTAACTCTCCTTAATAAACTTAAACCCAAGACCAAGAAAAGTGTTGACAAGGGCCTTTTTCAAAAAGAAAAAAAACCTGTACTTTTGTTATTAACGTACAATAAAAAAGTACGTTACCATGAGAAACGACTTATAAGAAAACAAAGTGACAAAGTTTGCTAGTCCAAAAAATTCTTTTAGTACATCACTCCATTCTATGAGAAAACAAAACCCTTATATTCCACCTATCCATAAAAACACTTGTACTTAAAAAACAACAACAAAAACTTTGCAGCAAGGATCAACCCAAGGTATATGCAGATTCAAAACATCGGAAAGAACTACAATCTTCTTCAAAGCCTTCTATGATTTCTTCCGAGACAAAAACCCCCCTTCAAAAATAAGGGCCTCTTTTGACATCATATCAACATCCTTATTTTGTTCTCGAAAGATATCCCTCGAATTCAACCATTTAAAGGAGCTCAACAAAATTTGAATTATGGAACACCATTGCTTAAGGGAAATAATTTTCAATGGCCATTGTTTTTTACAAATTGATGATAACTAAAGAGTTTGCAAAAATACTTAAAGTATCAATGCCTAGTGTATAGGAGAATCTTAACAGACACCACAAAGCAAGGAGCTCAACTTTGGTGTCAGAGCCTAACATAGTTAAGCTGAAGTCTGAAATAATGCTCCTCATTTATCCTGAGTATAACACCCGCTCCACATATTCCATCTTACACAACGCCATAAAAAAACCATAAGCCATTCTTTCCACCTAAATTAAATGAAATTGTCTATGACAAAGTTTTTTATCACACCGAACTTCAAATTCTTCAGACAAGGAAATAGTTCTCATAACAGTGACAAAAGGATTAATATGCTTATCCTTAAAAATGAGTTGATTCCTAGTCCTCCATATTTCCCAACAAAGTAAAGTGGGGAGAAACTTCCACTCCAAATTCATTTTTATCCAAGAGTAGAAGCTAGCATCCAAAGTTCCCCAAGTTTGATTTAACTTAAGTTGTCCAACAATTTGTCTCCAAAGCTTTTAAGTGAAGAGACCAGAAACAAATAAATGATTGATATTCTCCTCGATCATGAAACAAGGCACACATATATTTGTTTGATGCACATGGTTAGGGCAGTTTGTTATGGCTATCTCCACTTAAATTCAAAACCCATGACAAAAAAAATGTTAATGAGGGCCTTATTGGCCCAGTTAACCTAAGACCCACCCTTTCAAAAGGATCTTATTAAATGGGTTGATGGATGAAACACATGACCTAAAAAATGTTAATGAGGGCCTTATTGGTCCAGTTAACCTAGGACCCAACCTTTCAAAAGGATCTTATTAGATGGGTTGATGGATGAAGGACTAGCCCTTAGAAAGGGTTAACACTTGCCCTTATTGGGCAATACCATTCATCATTTTCCTAAAGAAAATGTTTATGACCATTTTAAGTACATGTTTGGCAAAACAAAATAAGCGGTTATGCGGTCCTCTTAAATAATAACATATTGCGCCACCTTTGGTGAAAAACATATTGCGCCACCTAAACCCTTTGAGAGTGACAAATGTCGTCCTCGTAAATAAAATATTTTGAAATTCATCAATAAAAATGAGGTTTCAGAGCTATGCCAGTACATAAAACCCCACAATCTTTTTCTGATTTATTCAGTAGCGGTAAGTCGCATGGTCCATGATGGGAAGGCAGTCGATTCGCGTTGCTGGGCGCTTTCGACAAGGTGATAATTCTCAGGGTCCAGGTTTCAAATTCGCCTACTTGAATTTAGTTTTCCTACATCAATTTGTCTTGGTTTAGATGAATTTGTTTTGGTTTATGCTTGGAAGGTCTCTAAGCCCTGGCTAACTCTTATGAGTAGATTATATTTGTTAAATCGTTTATTCGTCTCAGGGTTTTCATTTTCAATTTCGAGGCTTTAGGGTTCCTTCGATGTGGCGCTTATAAAATCTGTTCAGGGTTAGGGTTAGTTTAATTATTAATATTTCCACTAAATTTGTCTTGAAAGCTAGGAGTTGGCTGTATTGCACAGTATTTGACAAATTCTTTTGCATTCATTCTTGCATGCTTTTTGATGCTTTTAAGCACCACAGTCCGTGAGGTTCTCAGAGAACACAAGGGTTCTGAGAAAGAAATCATCGATATTGATGCGCAGGGTTTAAACACCCAGAGGTTGTTTTCATCCACTTTACTCTCCATGTGTTGCTGTGATATTGATGCTCAGGGTTCTTCAAAATATGTTTTCATCGATTTTCCTTTCCATGTGTTGAGTTGCATGAACTTCTGTAATTCGGTGCTTCGTGGCCTACGTGTTGCAATCGTATCTATTACCGTAATTCTTGCTGATGTAGTGATAAACTGCTTATTACTGGTTGCAGCTGTACTTCTTCTGCAGAACGAGCTAAATTAATGGATTACACTGATTCCGGTTGTTTTCTTATTTTAGAAAATAAACTAATTAAAATCAATTATTTGGTCATAGTAGTACTAATTAAACTGATTAAACTAATTATCGGTTGTAGTACTTTGATGTTGCTAGTTAAAAGCAATTATTCGGTCATAATTCTTTGATGTAAGCCTGAATGTATTTTTGTCATATAGATCATATAATTTTTTTTATTTTGTTTTGTCATTTTATTTTATTTTTGTGAAGGGTGTAAGCTTTTTTGTCGTGTAGATCATCATATTTGTCATGTAAATCTGCTCATCATATTTGTCATGTAAATCTGCTGGAAATAAATTTGTCCGATGATGTAAGCATAAACTGGTCAGAGTGGCTGTAGGTGCCTTCCTATTAAACCCCAGCTTAGATGCCTTCCTTTTAAAGCCCCAGAGCACAGATTCAAAATATCTAATCCATCTCACTTCATCTTTAAGCTCGAGAAAACCTCATATTTAATCTTTCTTACTACTAGTTACTAATTCATTGTCGTGCCACTCCCTCCTATACGGACTCAGGCATAGAATGGCCCGCCATGATATTTGAAAGGCGGCCTGGCAGTTGACATAGTATTTGGTGGAGCAGTATAAACGCTAACCAAAACGCTCCCAACACGCCTAAATCGCAATTTTGGCTAGTTTTAAAATAGGAGTAAAAGTAAACTTTCTACCCGACCAACCAGCAAAATAGAAGGATATTTAAAATGAAGAAAATGTGAAATGTAAAAGTTTTCATTGCTCAAATAAAAGCGGACTATCTTCTTTCCTGCCCTGCCCGATTGATCAATTGGTAAATTTAGTAGATCCTGCTGTCCAGCCAGCCACGAATCTTTTTCCTTCTTCGCATCCAAAAGAACCTCTGTCAAGTGCTCCCGGCCAGCAGCTAAAGAAACACCGACAAGCAGATACCTGTTCTCATCAATTGGTGCACCTGACACACTCTACATCATCCGTCTGGTTGGCTGCTCTTGAGCTACTCACCTCAACAAGCGGAGTCCAATTGAGGTGCGGAGTCCAATTGAGGTTGAGGAGCTGGATTATGAGTCTTCCCCCAAAGAGACAACCAATAGATTAGGAGCTGGATAAGTCAATATACCAGAGCCAGTATTCTTCCGATCGGACGACCTTTTTTACTCTACTCTTTGACTTTCAGGTTGATTTTCTGCCTGAATCCGTTGAATTTAATTTACATAATCTGTAATTTCTGTTTTTTGTTGTTTGCTGGGCGATTTTAAGCTCAGAAATGAAATCAAATCAGGTGACAGAAAAACCCCAACATCCACACTTTGTAAGTAGCACCGTTTTTGAACTTTTGAAAATTCCTTGAAGACTCATAGTAAAAAACTGGTAAAAACCAACTGGAAACAGAGGTAAAAAGTCCCCTCTTTAGACAACTCGGTTTTAAATTCGATCATTTAGTCTCGGACAGGCAAATCTCTGTTTGCTCAAATTGCAGAAATAACATAATTCCAAGAATAACTTTAACTGGTTTCAATCCAAGAGTAACTTTAACTTGTTTCAATAAAAAAAATTATATGCCGCCGGAAAAGTGGGGCGTTTTAGTTGTCTTTAAAAAATTAGCAATGGCGCGCCCGCTCTATTTATATAAAGAAGACTAAAATGTCTGCAGGCTCCGAGGAGCGAATGGCCCGCCATTACTTTTGAAAAGCGGCGTGGCAGTTGGCATATTATTTGGTCGGAGAGCCTCGAACTACTGAAAAGCGGCGTGCCGGTTGGCATACTATCAGGGATCAAATTTGAAGTGCAGGGTCCCATTTCGCTTTGAAGGGTTAGTAGATAGTGAGCCTTTCAATGCTGATATGCAAAAATAAATCATTTTTTTCATTTGAAAATGTGATAGTAATTCCATGGGTCATTATTGTTTTTAATGATTTTTTATTAAATGTTATTAAAGTTGTAATTTAAAAAAAAATCAAACTTATCTAGTAATCAAGATTTTATCTTAATCAAGATTTTATCTTAATTAAATTTTATAGACAAATTCATAAATTCTTAGAGCCAAGATTTTATCTTAATTAAATTTTATAGATAAATTCATAAATTCTTAAAGCCAAAGAAAATATTTCATGGTTAGAGGGTTACACGTTACAATTTATAGTTCTCGAGGAAAAGTAAACAGGAAAAGTAAACAGCTTACTTGAGCCAACTGTAATTGTGGAAGCAAGATAGCTTAAAACACATCCCTGAAGAAAAATGAACCCTCGCCCCCGTAACAACCATACCTGCAAATGCCCAAATCAAACCAGACCCTAAAATATCCAAGATAAAAAACTCTTAAAAAAAAACTACAACAATAGAGTTTACCTCGAGTTGCCATACCGAAATTACCAAGGTTGCCATGCAAAAATAATTGAACCACCCAACTATACAAAATCCACCATTCCACATGCCGAAATTACCAAGGTTGCCATGCAAAAAAAATTGAACCACCCAACTATACAAAATCCACCATTCCACATTAACACCAAGGAACTGCAGCCAGTGAATGATGAATGCAACATTAAATTGGCATTGTAATTTGCCAGTAGAGATCGAAATTTCCAATGTGTGACCTGCCCATTCAAATCTGTTCTCTCTGTATACCTTTGGACAGATTCAAATCAGTACTTTACTTTTAACTCCAGTTTAGGAATGGTCATAATGGAGAGCATGGTCTTCATCATCGTTGAGATGCGGGAATGAGCAGAGTGTGAAGTGGGTAATGCGAAGTGGGTGAGAGGAATGAATGATCCTGAGATTGAAAAGGTGGCCCGTGGGTACAACAGCCACACCGTGAAACCAAAACCACGACTCCCAGAGGACCAGTGGTCCAGTTCCATTCAAAGTTCACATAAATGCACCGAGCACTTGTTGGCAGCGATCAGACTGGGCAGGCCGATTGACAGTGACACCCTGGTCCGTAACTGAGTCACCTCACGTCCAGACGTTACTGTGACCACCTACTCACTGAGCCCAAAGGGCTTCCACCCTGTCACTGCCAATTCGTCAATTACAACTGAGGTCCACCGTGACCTGTCACCCATCCAAATCTTCCAAACTCCCACAGCCCATTGAAAACCCAGGAAGGGCAAAATTTTGGGGTTGCCCTTCCATTCTCAATGTACACAGTTCTGCTTCATTTCATTTTCGACGGGCACTCCATGAAACCGAATTTTTTTTGTAGGACAAATTTCGTCACGGCCTTCTATGACAGGTAAACAGGCCTTTGACGGGCACTGAAGCCTTCAAATTTGAAGCCTGCATACTATTTTGCCGGAGAGCTGCTAACCACCACGTCACCCGCTGTCTTTATATAAAGAACTCTAAAATGCTTGCAGAGTCCAAGGATCATCGGGATCAACGTCCTATCTTTATATCTTTAATGAAAACGCCTTATCTATTATATTTCTATCTAATGAAACGCCCTATCTTGCTCATGAATAGCTCGCTCGATTCTTATATATGGATGGGAACTAACAAATGCGGGTAAGCCCTTATATATTTCTTCCAGAATGGAGATAGGCGGGCCCTCCTGGCTGGAATCCGGCAACTCAAGGAAAGCAGAGTTGAGTTCCGATTATCCGAAAACTATGCTCGATTTTTCAAGCATTTGGGTCGGTTTAAAATGGGCTCCTAAAATCATAGGGACGGGAGTTCCATAGAGGAACTCTGTCATCATACCCCTTGGAACGATGTCCTCATAGAATTTTAGCTGGAACACTGCCCGAAAAGGCAACCGGAAAGGGTACAAAGCGTTGCGTTCTTAGCTATCATCAAGCTACACATTTCGCATAAACATATTCCTCTCCAGTCGTTCAAAATTGAACCGTTACCAGCCCTTCATTCAAAACTGGACCCTGAACCCTTACCAGCCCTTAGTTCAAAACTGGACCCTGAATCCTTACCAGCCCTTCCAAAGAAGTGTAAAGTTAAAATTGCCCTTCAATAAAAATGTAAAATCTGAATTTTATTTAAAATAATGTAAAGTTTCTTGTGCCTGTCAATGAAAATTTATATCTGAATTTTATTTAAAATAATGTATAGTTTCTTGTGCCTGTCAATGAAAATTTATAGCACAATGAAAATTTAATGACAGTTTCAAGTTTTTTGTGCTCATCATGTGTCAATTTATTTTTAATATTATATATAAATGTGAATAAAATAATTTTTATATTATATATAAATATGAATAAAATATTTATATAAAAATTTACTAATTTCAGATGTGCAACAACTACAATAAGCAAATAATACAATACAATTAGAAACACAAAATGCAAATAATACAATACAATTAGAAACACAAAATATAAATAAAGGAGTAGTTTAATAAGCAAATAATACAAATAATACAATACAATTAGAAACACAAAATGCAAATAATACAATACAATTAGAAACACAAAATATAAATAAAGGAGTAGTTTAATAAGCAAATAATACAATAATTAGAAACACAAAATATAAATATAAATAAAGGAGTAGTTTAACGGGTAGACAATTTCGCCCGGAGTTAGATTACTCCGTCCATCGCCCGTCGTTAGATTACTCCGTCCATCATCCGTCATCGTCTACGTTAACAGGCTCTATTAACCGTCAACGCCTCCGGCCCCGTCATCGTCTTCGTTAACAGGCTCTAGTAACTGTCAACGCCTCCGGCCCCTCTGGCCCCTTTCGTTCTCGTTTCCGTGAGCATCCTTCACCGGGTCCCACATGATCCCTGCACATCCGTCGTTCCCGTCCGTCGCCTTCATGTCCCCCTGCAGATCCACTGTCTCTCTCAGCTACTAAGGTGGTTTCTCTCCTACATAGGTAAACACTTCTTCCTTGGCAAGTTTGGGATCGATGTATCTTTGGAAAAGTTTGGGATTGATGCCGAACATGTAAAGAAGCGAGGGATAGTTGTTCCCCAGTTCACAGAAGCACGTAAGATTTGCTGTGCCTAACACAGTGCAACAGGGAAACAGGAGACCAAACCAAGACTTCTCATCTCCTCACATGTGATCGAGGTAAAAACTGGCGGTTTCGAATGTCGTTTACAGATAACAATGGAGGGTTACGTAAGCGGTTTTGCTGTCTTGCACGAGAATATGTTGCCTGAACACTTATGTGGCCAGCTATTTGATCCATAAAGCTGCGCTTTTCGATGGCAGTTTTGCGGGCATAGATGCCAGAAGCCATGAGCATTGTAGGCGCAAGAGAACCCCGTCATACAATTTGCCTTAAAGCAGATAAATGTGGGATGCAGTTTCAAAGGCTTTGAAATGAAAAAAAACGAGAGATGAAAAGCTCCAGAGGTTTTCCCGTCAAAGATGTTTTCGGCTGCATTACAAAAATTACTTTAGTGTACCGACCAGCTGAGAACTGTGAACGCGGGACATAGTAACCGTGGTTTTAAACATGGCATATTTAGAAATTGTTGAAATTGCAATAAATGCAAAGGCCATTTTCTCACCATTATGAAAAGAAAAATCCAGGAACAAGAAGGAACATGCCTGAATATAACACTATATTTCTAGGTATTATTAGAGTTATAATACAAACAGAAAACCTCTTTCAAAATGCAAAACACCGATATCTACAAAACAGTATCTGCTGAGTTAACTTCAGTTGGCATTGTGGTCACACGCATGGTATTTTAGGATCGATTCTTTTGCACTGTTGGTATTCATGCTGCTTAAGGCATGTTCACAATTATAATATCTATGCCTTATTGGTCCAAGCGCACCAAAAAAATCCTTGTCCTCTGGTTAGATGTTTCGATGCAGGTTCACATTCAAGAGTATAAAGCAAACACTGAATTTTCCCCGAAGCAACCATTGACATTGAAAAAACTAGTAAATTTACAGTCAAGGGGGGCTTATTTGCCACTTATAGTTGTATCATTTAGGTGGTTCTATTTCGAGACTTTACTAGGACGCTTTCAAGATCAAATTGACTTGTGCAGCTCAACTGCTGACACTAGTGCTTTTTACTTGGGTTAGCAATAGTGCAAATCGAAGGGAAAGATTATATATTTAACATTCCAGAGCTTAATTCATGAAATACTTTAAAATTATTTGCGATTAGTAATTCAAATGTTCAGCTGTTCAAACTTCTTACTTGGAGTTAGCTTTTCTAGCCAAACAATGAGAAAGTAGAGCATGGGTATTTATATTTAAGACTCCAATACTTTACCAGTAACTGAAGAGTATTTTCTTGGACAACAATTTTTTGTCGTATTCCCTAAGCTGCAACCGCGTATTGGAGTCATTCATTAACATCATTATTCAGAAAAATATAGGCATCGGATTACTCATAAGCTGAATGCAAATTATTATTTCAGAAATTAATAAAATAATAACTAATTTAAAAAAAATATATACTATTTACTCTCTATTGAAACGTCTTTAAATGCTTTATTTATTTGCTGCAAATCGCTCTGAACAGAGTCTAAAACAAGGACTACTCTATTCAACGCCGCATCCACACTGCAAAACCTTTGTTCAACTTCTTCTGGAATACGGTCTGCAAAAAGGAAGATTTTGCCAAATGAAATATAATTCCGTGAATGCTATATGATTAAATTTTAAACCTGAACCAAATAAAAGGTGAGAATTTGGAATGGATACATTTGTCGTCTGGATGACATCCGTGGTTGATTCTGCGATGCATAGCATTGGCACTGGATGGTCTTGTTTGCGAGGGTACTTGAGAACCGCCATCTCTACTACTACCGTAAGAATATGGCGCAAAGCAGGAAGTTCTCCTGATTGGATGATCTCGTTCCTGAGAACTATGTCTCCACTGTAATCACAGATTAAAAAATTGTACTGAATGTGTAGTCCAGACTCCAGAGTATAGTAACATTTATCTTGCAGAAAAGCAGAACGCCAAGAAATAGGAAAACAAGACATTTAAATGTTTTTTTTTTCGAATGTTTGAGAGAACACCTGAAGAAAGTAGGCTGGTATCACTGCTGCAACTTTCAATATCTGAACTAAATTAATATACGAATGCTAAAGACGATAGATTAAAAATAATACAGTATAACATTAAATTTCATCAAAACTTTAGGATTTGACATTGAATTTCACATAGATTTTTGTTAAAACAATAATTCACGTCCTTGAATACTTTAAATCCGTTCATATCGTAGAGCTTGAAGAAAATATCTAAAATATATTTCCTTTCTTTAGAAATTCTGTGTTTTTTCTAACTTATGAAATATTCGAAAGAATTAGAGCTCAATGAAAGAGTACTAATTTACTTCAGTTATACTGCAAATAGGTAGCAGGAAAACACATACCTGATCATTAATAATATTTTCTTCCTGTGAATTCTGAGATGACGCTGTATTTTGAGAAAATTGCGTCAGTCCTTGAGAAAAAGATTGCTGACTCTGTGAGCTGGATTGAAGGTACGAGTTCCGCAACGAGGGAATATGCCTATTGTTAAAAACTTGTGCAGATAAGGCCTTTGCATTTATTGCAATTTCATCAATTTCTAATGTCGTTTCGAATGTCGGTTTCGAATGTCGTTTACAAACAACAATGGAGGGTTACGTAAGCGGTTTTGTGTCTTGCACGAGAATATGTTGCCTGAACACTTATGTGGCCAGCTATTTGATCCATAAAGCTGCGCTTTTCGATGGCAGGAGGCGCCTAACACAGTGCACAGGGAAACAGGAGACCAAACCAAGACTTCTCACGGCATATTTAGAAATTGCAATCAATGTAAATATGTTCAAAAACTTGTGCAGGAGGAGCACTTCGACCGTCCAATCTCGTCCGGAAAGTATTTACATTCCTTCAGTACAGGTTTTCTCTCTCAAAACATAAGAAAGATGAAAGGAATTTAATGCTTTAAAGGATGCAATGCTCACAGATTTTCGTTGAGAATTTTCTTCTTCTTTTTCATATTCTAAATGCAAAGATTAGATGCGATTCAATCAATTGTGATAAAGTTACTAGATTTAATAGTGACTTTTCCAAATTTAAGGAACGGGAAAGAAAAGGATCAGAATTACTGGCCTCGAATTGTCGATCATGGGAGGAAATGCGGAAATGGAGGCGAGGTCCGGACCAGGACAGGCTTTGTTGATCTTTAGCTTCTTCATGAAGAAACAGGCCTCAAATATTTTAACTAGACCCTGAAAAATGTTGCTCAATATCTCACAACACAAAATATGATCTTGAACCTCAATTTACTTCGAGGCGACGGACGGGAACGACGGATCTGCAGGGAGGACATCGAGGCGATGGACGGGAACGACGGATGTGCAGGGATCATGTGGGACTTGTGAAGGATGCTCACGGAAACCAGAACGGAAGGGACCGGAGGTGTTTACGGTTAATAGAGCCTGTTAACGGAGACGACGGACGGAGTAGTCTAACGCCGGGCAAAATCGTCGACCCGTTAGACTACTCCATAAATAAATGCAATACACATACTCGACCCGTTAGACTACTCCATAAATAAATACAATACACATACACAGAAATAAAGAAGAAGACATAAGAAGATGACCAGTCAGTAATCATTGATGATTACGAGGCACTAGCCATCGAGATGTGACTCTGACCAGGGATGGAATTTGATGATTACGAGGTGATTACGAGGCACTAGCCATCGAGATGTGACTCTGACCAGGGATGGAATTTGACGGGTAAATGCCCGTCATGGGCCAATTTACCCATCAAATACAGCAAATAATACAATACAATTAGAAACACAAAATATAAATAAATACAATACACAGAAATAAAGAAGAAGACATAAGAAGATGACTCGTAATCATTGATGATTACGAGGCACTAGCCATCGAGATGTGACTCTGACCAGGGATGGAATTTGACGGGTAAATGCCCGTCATGGGCCAATTTACCCGTCAAATACAGCGAAGATTTTACGGAGACCGTCAAAATCTAGCTCAAAATACAAAAAAACGTTTTTGATTTTGATTGTTACCAGCAATTTTGATAGGTGTTCGCCATTTGAAATTCCTGAGTCACTTGGGGCCAGGCCTGGAAATTCAATTTTCTTTGTTACCAGCAATTTTGACGGGTGTCCGCCATTTGAAATTCCCGATTCACTTGGGGCCAGGCCTGGAAATTCAATTTTCTTGTGCCTGTCAATGAAAATTTAATGACGGTTTCAAGTTTTTTGTGCGTATCATTGGACGGTTTAACCAATTTTGGTGAGTGTCAATTTATTTTTAATATTATATATAAATGTGAATAAAGTATTTTTTAATATTATATTTAAATATGAATAAAATGTTTGTGTAGAAATTTACTAATTTCAAATGTGCAACAACAACAATAAGGAAATAACACAATACAATTAGAAACACAAAATATAATTAAATACAATACACATACATAGAAATAGAGAAGTCTAGTATTCATGTGTTCCTCGGATAACTGGAAATAAATTTTTTGAGGGGATATCTCAATTAGAAACACAAAATATAATTAAATACAATACACATACACAGAAATAGAGAAGTCTAGTATTAATGTGTTCCTCGGATAACTGGAAATAAATTTTTTGAGGGGATATCTAAATTTTTTGAGGGGATATCTAAATTCATAGATGTCAAATAGATGTTGCAAATATTTTTTTACAAGTCAATGTTGACGTGTTCATCACAAACTTACATATCAAATACGTGTAAAAATGAAAAAAAACATTCTGTGGAACGTCAAATTCCAGGCCTGCTTGGGGTTGCAATCTAAAGTGTGAAAATGTGTCAACAACTACAACTATAACAAAAAAGAAAAAAGAAAAACTATTAGTCTACTCCTAGGCCCGAAATGAGCTCAAAAATTTGTGCCTACTACCTATCCTTGCTACCAGTGATCAGTCTTTTTCGTCAAAATGAAATTCAAAAATAAAAAAGGCCGGTTTGATGTGTCTTTTTCTACAAGATTTCATTTCTTGCATGCATATCATGGGTTTGATGTGTCCTCCTCATCAAGATTTCATTTCTTCCATGCATATCATGGACTCACGACAACTATAAATTGTCATGCAAATACAAATAATGGTGATATGGAGAAACAATGGTTATTAATAAAATTAAAAAAAAAACTGTTGGCTCAAGAATAAGAATAGTCTTCAATTTGATGGGTGGCATGATCGTGATGTAATCTCCCTCCGTCATTTCAAACATTTGTGGTTTCTCACAACATTTGTCCTCAACACCACCTAAATACAATACTTATAAAAATTACTTGTCTTTACATCCTCTTCCTTTTAAATCCTCATCTCTTAGTCATTACTTGTCTTTACATCATCTTCCCTTCAAATCTTCATCTCATAGTCATAACTAAGGATTATTATGCATGCACATCCTCATCTTATAATACGAATTGGGTCAAGGCACATAGACAACCATAAAATATTAAATGTGTCAAGACACCAAAGAGTAAGAGACAACTATAAGTAAGTATTATATTCAATTTATCATATAAGTTTTTAATCAACTGAGATTTGACATGTTGGATTGGTGTCATCTTCTTATCACTCCTTACCAATGTGATTGCAATGCATTCTTTGAAGGTGAAGTCCATAATTTTAGGTTTTCTTCCACATTATCATGCCAAAAGCCTTTTGGTAAGACAATAAAGAGGGATTTGACATGTTGGATTGGTGTGATCTTCTTATCACTCCTTACCAATGTGATTGCAAGGCACTCTTTGAAGGTGAAGTCCATAATTTTAGGTCTTCTTCCTCATTATCATGCCTTTTGGTAAGCCAATAAAGAGGGTAGTGGCTTGCATCAACATGGAAAGAGGGTAATGGCTTGCATCAACTTAAATTTTATCAGTGACTGTGGATTCAATGAATCATGGACTGGTACAAAACACAACAAATTTTAGAGCCTCGAGCCCTTAATTACTCACACCTAGAAGTTATACACATTAATTGTTTTCATTAATAAACTTAAATTCTACCTATGACTGTGCACTCAGTGAATCGTGGACTTGTACAAAACACAACAAATTTTAGAGCCTCGAGCCCTAAATTACTCACACTTAGAACTTCCTCAAATCTAGCCATTATTGAGACTCATACATGCAGTGAGTTGCAAGGAGTCAATTGACTTAGGCTTGATTACATTGCCCCTCCATCCCATACATGTATGTTTTCACGACAAGTGTTGAACAAAAAAATTTGATGCCTCGACCTCGATTATGCTAGCTTTGCTAACTTGCTTGGTATGTTGGTAATTTTTATGTCCCCTCCAGGGACATTTATAAATAGCTCAGCCCTATTATTTTGGTTGTAGCAACCCTCAAATTAAAAAAAAAAAAACTAATGTATTATTTTCGCTGTAGCAACCCTCAAGTTAAAAAAAAAACTAATGTTTAACTTTGCAGGAGTTAAAAAAATTAAATTCGTTTATTTTTAAAATGTCTCAAATTTAAAAAAAACTAATGTTTAACTTTGTAGGAGTTAAAAAAAAAATTAAATTTGTTAATTTTTAAAATGTCTCAAATTTAAAAAAAAACTAATGTTTAACTTTGCAGGAGTTAAAAAAAAATTAAATTCATTAATTTTTAAAATCTTTGATTGGTGGCTAGTTGAGTGACGTAGGCTTTGGAATGTAGGCCTCCAGCGTTGGTGATGGAGATGACAGAAGCAGTTTATTAACGCGCATTGATGGAAGCCAGGGCGTGCATTGAGTGCAGTTTAATGGCATTGCGATCGAGGCACTGCTTTCCCCATTGGAGTTGATGAACATAAGGGGCATATCCTTGGCCTCTTTCTCGTCTTCTATGTCGGTGGTGCTAAGGGTGATGCACGACCACTGCTCCAGAGATGCAAAGAATGCAGATACCACGCTCGATCCCACCCACATCGCTGCTTGATCCAACTTATTGCAATACCAAGACTCCATTATACCCTCTTGATACCACAACAACAAACCCATAGAACCAGATTGGGAATTCACTTCAACAGGCTTTGGTACACATACAAGGTTGGTCTTCAAGCTCTATCTACTATAACATTATCTATGGAAGTTTATCTTGTACCACTAGCATTTAATTTTCCCTGCTCAATTAATTTATTACATGGTTGTAATGGGTATTATGGATTTTCCTTGCTCAATTAATTTATTGCATGGATGTAATGGGTATTATGGAGGATCGTGTCAACGAAGGCGTGGACAGTGGGGGTTGGATTTCATAAGAACTATCGTGTCGTTTAATGATGTAAACCACCTTAGAATCTCTTGGTATTTAATCTACTATTTCAACTAAGCCCACTTCACTCTATTGTGTGTTCATGAACTCTTCCCTCCCGCTTCTCGGTTTTCAGTCATTAGTGTTAATTGCTATAGTGATCTCTTTACACAGTGGTAAGAGCTCTGAAACGACTTTCTGAATAATTCAGGCCGCTGTATTCGTTTGTAGCTGAATTGTAAATTCATTAAAGAACTTTGGTGTAAATTCATTATTTGTGGGTTTTTGGTTGAAAATTGGCGTTTTCTATTGTACATTGCTTTCTTTTGAATTATGTTTGATATGGGTTTGAATATGTTAGCTTCTTGGAGCTTTATCTGTGTTGGGTTTGAATGTTTTAGTTTGTTGGAGATTTATCTGAGCTGGGTTTGAAATATTTAGCATAATGGATGTTTATTTGAGGTGGGTTTGGATTATTTCTCATCTTGGAGTATTATTTTAGTGGAGTTACAACAACTACATTTGATGTACGGATGTTTTTGAGGTTTTCTTTTTGTTTGAAATGTACCATGTGCCCTAACATGGGTAATTAATATAACACATCGCAACCTGACAATCGACAAGACTTTTCTTCCTTCCTGCATGAATTCTACTCATCATATCGTGATACCCATCATTGAATTATTGTTGTTTTAGCTGTGTTTCAGTGAATGATGGTTTAATTCAGGTTTGCATGGAGGAATGGAAGACTAGTATTTGATCAGAGTAGACATGGGTCTTGTAAGATGGTGAAGGTTTGAGTGAGAAATTTGTGCAAGAATGGGAACATACCTTGATTTTGTAGTGTTGAGTGAAGAGGAGAAATTGAAGTTGAGCAATGGTGACTTGGTGGAGGTTTCTAGCGATGAATAGGGGTTCAGAGGGGCCTGGTTTTGTGCACAACTTGTAAAAAAACAGGGGGCAGGGTACTTGGTGGAGTACATAGACCTTGTGAACGATGAGGATGACACAATTGAGTGAGAGAGTAGATGAGTTTCACATAAGGCAAGCTCTTCGGAGCAGAGTAAAGATCAGCTTATTCTGCATGAGGAAGTTGATGCTTATGAAAATAATGGGTGTGGTCTTGAAGGTCCTTAACAATCACGAGTATATAATATACTTCTTGTAGACAAAAGAAAAGATGATATTTAATCATGCTAAACTGCGCCCCCATCTCTAATTCATAGATAACAAATGGGTTGAAGCTTCCAAGGTATGCACATTACTTCTCTTCTTTCACTTCACGGGAATTGGTAGTGTTTTTTTAATGAATGACATGATTTTTGCCTTTGGCTTAGTCCTCAAATGGATAAAGTGCTTTCAAGTTTGTTGTTTTCCCATTGTTTTCTGATTATTTCTTCCGCTGTCCAAGATTCCGAAGATCTTTTTTTAACACATTAGGTCCATGTATCCTATTGTAGGCTGGCATACTTTTAGGTTTGTTCGTGGACTTTTAAGTGGATTTTATTGTGTTGGGACCTTTGTTAATTAGGACGCTGAGATTCAGATGTGTTCCTTTATAACGACTATTATTGGTAATCTAGCTAGTGTTATAGATAGGATATTGTTCCCGAGTTGTAAATATTAGACAGGGCAGCAGTCAAGGGGCGGGTTAAGGCTGAGTTTAATGATTGTCACAATGCTTTATCTGTCATCTTAAATTCCCCAGAGACCTTAAAGTTCTTGAGAACACTAAATGATGAATTTTTACTTTTATTAGAAGTGCGATTGTTCTAGAATGACTGAGCATGCCCCATTTTTATTGATATTATATTACATTCCTTGGTTATTCTAGCTAATAACAAACATTAATGGGCGTTGATTATATTCTGCTTTGAATTCCTCTCTCTTAAATTCCCTAGAGACCTTAAAGTTCTTGAGAACACTAAATGATGAATTTTTACTTTTATTAGAAGTGCGAGTGTTCTAGAATGACTGAGCATGCCCCATTTTTATTGATATTATATTACATTCCTTGGTTATTCTAGCTAATAACAAACATTAATGGGCGTTGATTATATTCTGCTCTGAATTCCTCTCTCTTTTCTCCTTGGTTTATTCACTTTTAAATTGATAGAGTTAGGGATCAATGGATGCATAAAATAAAATTATGAAAATAAATTTTTTATGTTAACTAAACGGATAGGAGTTAGTTTCGGGTTGAACCATCCCTCTTTGTTGAAAATCCTTGTTTGACAGCTTGTTGGTTTAATGAACAATTTCGTGAGTTTCACTTCAGCCGGTTATGCATAGGCTTGAAGTTACTTATGAAATTTCTCTGAACAATTTAAACACGCTGAAAACAACTAACAGGCTGTAAATAAACACATGCACACCATAAAATTTGCCACAGTAATTTTTGGCAAATTTGCCCTGGAAAAACCCCCACGGGGAAAACCAGTTTGAGATGAGAGCTTTTATTATTTCTTCAGTAAAATGTAGGACAGAAAATGAAAGATGAAAATACAACTTATCTCCACCAGAATTTCTCTCAGCAATAAATGCACATGTACAGCAAACCCTGACTGTACATCTCCTCGAAATTCGTGCCGATCTGACAGCAGATCCGTACAGCAAACCAGCCGTACAAATTCCTCGAAATTCGTGCCTATTTATTGCAGTCCGTACACAGTCCGTACAGCATTAATTACAGCCGTACTTACCTCGAAATCTGTGCCGAAATTTACTCAGCCGTACACAGTCCGCACCGTACACAGTCCGCACTCCT
>LPNX010460058.1:8533-29277 GCA_001517045.1 Pseudotsuga menziesii | reverse complement strand
CCAACCTATCCTCCAACCTCAATCCGGTAGCCATATAAACAACAACTCAGCAAAAATAACCACTGACAGAAGCAAGTACTAACACAAATCTGAATGCTGAAAATTTTCTGTGTGAATGTTAACCTCACTGTTTCAGCCCCCTTTGCTCTGATACCATGTTGAAAATCCTTGTTTGACAGCTTGCTGGTTTAATGAACAATTTCGTGAGTTTCACTTCAGCCGGTTATGCATAGGCTTGAAGTTACTTATGAAATTTCTCTGAACAATTTAAACACGCTGAAAACAACTAACAGGCTGTAAATAAACACATGCACACCATAAAATTTGACACAGTAATGTTTGGCAAATTTGCCCTGGAAAAACCCCCACGGGGAAAACCAGTTTGAGATGAGAGCTTTTATTATTTCTTCAGTAAAATGTAGGACAGAAAATGAAAGATGAAAATACAACTTATCTCCACCAGAATTTCTCTCAGCAATAAATGCACATGTACAGCAAACCCTGACCGTACATCTCCTCGAAATTCGTGCCGATCTGACAGCAGATCCGTACAGCAAACCAGCCGTACAAATTCCTCGAAATTCGTGCCTATTTATTGCAGTCCGTACATAGTCCGTACAGCATTAATTACAGCCGTACTTACCTCGAAATCTGTGCCGAAATTTACTCAGCCGTACACAGTCCGCACTCCTTGATTTCCGTGCAGCATTTAATTCGGCCGTACACCTCGAAATCTGTGTAGACCTGGCCGTACTCCCTCCTCGAAATTCGTGCCAATAAATGCAGCCGTACTCGGCATTAAATGCAGGCCGTACGATCTAGGGAACCGTGCAAGCAATTTGCTGAAATCTTCAGCTTCAAACCCTAACCTGGAAATTTGACCTCCTTGAGCAATTCGACCTCCTTGAGCTCTCTCTTCTCCTTCAACTTGAAAATGAACAAGTGAATCACTTTTGCCTCCCTCACCCCTTTTTATAATTTCCCAGTGAGAGTGAAATTCTCATTTATTTATTTCCCATAAATAAATTCACTCACTCACTTACTTTATCAAAAGTGACTATAGTCTTAAAATCACATTTAAGTGACTTTAATGTGAGGGTCACATTTTTCCCTCTCAAGTGACTTAGGCAAAATAAAGCCACTTAGGGAACATCTGACTAGGTACAAAAATCAACACTCTTGAAAAACAACATTGTTTAAGTTAAATTTGTTCTCCATAGGAAAACAACACTTTACTGACTACTGAAGTTTACTCTTTAAATTAGTTTAAAATGGACCTTTGGCTTACCTGCTGGATGCTTGGAGAAGCCCAACTGTAATTTGTACTTTGTAAATTTTTTTAAAGTGGACCTTGAGCTTACCTGCTGGATGCTAAGCCCAGCTGTAATTTGTACTTTGTAAATTAGTTTAAAATGGACCTTGAGCTTACTTGCTGGATGCTTGGAGAAGCCCAACTATAATTTGTTGGAGGAAGAAACGAAAGGCCTTAGGCCTGTAAGCTCTGCAAACCCTTGAACCATGGCTGAGCTTGCCATTTGATATAATTTTGCAGACTAGAACTCACAAATTCCAAAGTAGGCACTTATGCAATTGCGTTTTATCGAAGCAATTGCAACTGTAACATCAACAAAGCAGAGTATTTGTACATAATCTCTCTCTCTATATTGATTTCTTACTGTGAATTTCTTCCCTGCGCCACTTGTTTCAATGTCATGCCATTTGTTTTAATGTCATGCAAGTGTAACATTGGCATTGTTTGTAACGCCTTCACTTATATTTTTTATTTTTCCAAATTGATTAGGTTGAGTGAGATGGGGTCGACACTCGCATTGTTTGTAATGCCTTCACTTATATTTTTTATTTTTCCAAATTGATTAAAATTGATTAGGTTGAGTGAGATGGGGGTCGACACGACTTCTCTCCTAGCTTTAATGATGATTTCATTTTCATTGGTTTATGCTCAGATTGGCGATCTACCCTCAACAGTCATGAATGACACAAAAAACAACCATCGAATTTTTTGGAAAATTTTATAGTTTTATGTTAATTTTGATTACTTAATCGTATAGTAAAATGTTTGACAAACTTTTAGCTTACAATGTGTAAATATATTAGAATGATATTTATTTTTATTTTCTAGGTGGTGAGGTTTTCGTCGTGGTTTCCGTCGTCCGGTGCTTTTGGTCTGCATGTGCGGTGGTACTCTCGTTTTGGTTTTCGTGTGGTGGCTATCATTCATGCCACCTTTTACTTTGAGTTGCATATCATTCATTCCTTTGAGCTACCGCACCTGCCCTACTAATCAGTTTCAGTTTCTTCTCATATACTTCTTACTCTTCCTTTCTCACGATAGTTGCGGTTTTTCTTAAATCACTATGTTTCTTCTCTGTTGATTTGTAATGTATGGCTTGGGGTTATAACTGCATTCTCTTTTTGGGGGACCATGAGGCTTTTCTTTCAGATCTAAAATAGAAGTTTTGTTGTGATTGAAGATCTGAAAGGCGGCGCATGATCTATTGCTCTGACTTTCTTCAACGCAACTTTGGCCTTCTCTTCACGGTTGCCATCTTCATTGTCCCTAATTTCTTCTCCCTTTCGCCTGGCATGAATTCCAGGCACCTTATATATAGAATGCCCCTTTGCATCGTCCTTCTGCCCAATTTTATGAAGAGGAACCCTATTTGCAAATGCATCCTCGTTCTTGGCCTTTTTCTGTTTCTTTTCCCTTATTGTAGCCATTTCCTGCTCCATTTTCAGCCTTAGGGAAACAACTTCCTCCTCATTTCCATTGATGACAATGTTATTTGACTCAGAAAAGGTAGCGTGGTAGACAAGACAGGATGTGGATTGCAACTCCTTCAAGGTTTGGCACTGAGCACATGCCCACATCGTTCGAGCGCAAAAAGATTATATTTTCCATTGAATTCAAGGCTGGTTAGGAGAAGACTGCAAATCACCTCAGAGAAAGCGTATTCGTGGTGTGCTAAGCGCTGCAAAATGATGGAATAGCCTACCCGTTAGGAAAATAGACTCCATGGGTACAATTTTCATGAGTTTTTGAGTTGGTTAACATAAAACCAACACATTATAAACTTCGAAATCGAACTGATATTGAATCATAGACGCCTAGGCTTAGGACTGCCAAATGTTATGGATTTCTTCTTTCAGGTTTTTTATTATAAAATACCTAGATTAGAAAGCAACTCGAACCTAACCCAGTAATTTCCAAATTGTAGCGACAACATAGACTTCCAGAAGTTATTTTGTGCTTGTTTGAATACTTTGGCAGCGTTTGGCTGTCAAAATATAATAAAAGCAACAACTGGAAGATTAAACGTTGGAAAGGTTGTTGAAAAGGACATGTAAACGTGCCCTAGATACTTGTACAACCATATTTATAAAGCTTTATTGTAAAATATTCTAACTATGTTAAAATTGAACATTGTCCATATTTCTTCAAATTATAAAAATTATTGTTAATGGTTTTATTCAGTTATAGGTTTTATTTCAATTTTCACATTCCGGGTATTGGCGCTTACATTACTTATATACAAAATCTCACTTGGTCATCCACCCTAATAAATCCTTATAAAAAACCCCTACCGGTTGCATTGGTTAGTAGATCCTTGCATCATCACTCGAGATAAGAGAAGAAGATAACAACACTTGTCCCTTTGTCCCTGCTTCTTTCTTCCTTATATTGCAAAGCTTCTCGATGGAGACCTTTTTCCAGGAGGAGACGTAGGAGTTTGGACTCTGAAGAGAATATACAAGTCGATGCTTATTCACTGGAAGGATTCCTAGACCCAGAAAGCTGGCAAATAATTACTCAATCAATTAAGGGGACGGTCCTCTTTCAGCTTTCGTCATCTGTCGACGGCCTATGAGGAGATGCCCCCTATCCATCGTTAAACGCTAATCTACCCGCTTTCACAGAAAATAAAAACAACTTCAACTCGTCCATCGAAGGATTCACAGAGAGTAGCAGTAGTACCATTGATATTCTTTCTGCAAACGCCATTCATCGTCTGTAAATGGTTGCAACGAAACGCTATCGAGCATTATTTCAACATTCGTATTGTTATTCTGCAATTACCAGAGAAATGGGCTCGGTCATTCTAATTTTGGGAGAAGAATTGTAATCGAAATTAGAGGCATCATTGATTTCATTGAAAGGAATAAGCAATAACCTCGAAGTATAGCCAAAGACTGAGATGAAGACCAGTCAAGAACGAATCCGCCTGTGAGAAAAGACCAACACCCGTTTGTAGCATGAACATTTCTAGCACATGTGAAGCTCACATTGCCCATTGCCACAATTGCTGTAACTAAAGCAAAGCTCCCCAATCTGATCTACACCCACGCTGTACACATTGAACCCCGCACACATTAGAGGTATCTGAATAATATCTATCTTGCGCACAACAGTATCTGGTGAGCAATTTATTACCTGACAGAGAATACTTGACATCTTAACTTAAATTTTCCAAAGTTTGAGCGAGCGAATGATATTTCTCTTGTCGATTTGATGCCACAAGATATTTTTGCCATTATCTCGACTCTCTATTCGCAGGGTTACACTTGCGCTTTTGTAACCAGCATAGTTGTTTGTTCCATTATCAAAACCATGATTTCGAAGAATCCCTCCATTGTAAAGCGGTGCTGCAAGATATGGTTCACACTACAAAACAAAATAAAATTAGCCATGCACTTGTCCAATCTGCAAGCTAAAATAAAAGCATTCAGTAGACTCAAAATTATTTCGATACTTATGTATAAGCAGATGTGCGTCGTATTAAGGTGCCTCTGTAATTTTAGAAGCATACGTTAGACCCATATGCTTGATTTGTTTTCCAAACCTCTCCATGGATCTTTATTACATTCATTAAAATTTGTATTAAGGAAACGATAGATTGATATACTATGAAGTAATAGGAAAATGATTACCAGCTAACAGGCGAATTTGTAAGTAACTTTGCATGTCGTAGAAAACTACTGTAGTGATCACATCATTCATTGTTTGTAGAGCATAACATAATCAACAATCAAATTAGAGCTGGAAGTATACATTATTTCAATAAGGCAATATGAAAATTAGTGCTGCAAGCATATGGTGTACTTTACATACCCCTCCTACAGAATTCTTTATCTGTCTGATGTCATTCAAGAGAAACGTAGCTGAAGAAAGAGCAGGGGCATGTGTTCGACTCCAGGGGTCCTCGAATAGGCAGCTGTATATCGTCAATCCATTCGGTCATTCTTAGTGAAGCCATGTGTAATACATTTCACCCGCTTATTTTCTAACTCATGCTAATCATTTCAAGATTTTATAGATCTCCCTCATTTGGAGGTTGTATGACTGTATCGTGGAGAACACGCCTGTGGTTGATTTAGATAGATTGGGAACCAACCATTTGCACTATCATTGTAAGTAAATTTAATAAGTAAATGCGGGTGTTTCTCATCTTGACCGCCTCAAGTAGATCTCCAGCCTCAATTCAAAAGGAATCCAATTGTGCTCGTTGGAATTGGAACCCGGGGTTAGGTTGCGTTTTCTCTACCAAAGGGAGCGTTTCAAGCCCTTTTCTTGCATAAGCCTTCGCGCCATGAAGCAAAGCTTCAGGGTTTTGTTTACAAAATCTCACATTTCAGTTGACTTGCTTTCAAAATATTGGAGCAAGATCCAAAGAGATCTATGTATCTCTAAACCAAATGCAAACCAAAATTGCTTTCAAAGTTCTGACAGATCCAACACAGTCAAACAACCAAATCAATACATGGGGTGATAATATGTCTTGAAACCGACCAACAAATTAAAAATCATCTGTAAAACCAACTCACGCAAACACGAACAACGTCCAAAAGCAAGCAACCAGGGAGTTTCACGAGTAGAGATTAATTTGTAATTATATGATTAATGACGTTACAATCCCTCCAACAATGCCTCCAGCCATATGACGTGATTTCATGGTAGGAGAAAAAGACAACTATGGTGGAGAATAGCATCATGCATGATTCAAACGCACAGACATGGGATGTGTGTTGTTCAAGGGAGGTTAAACAAGAAAATATGGTCGAAGAGAGCATCGTACTTTCATTTTAGACATGCAATTTTTTACAGAATGGTGGACTTTCAGTTTTTCCATATAATGTCAACAATAGCCAGGGAAATTCGAACGTAACTTGAGCTTTTGCTATACTTTCGATAGATTGCTTTATGAAGTTGTTGGAGGGATACAGAGTTTGCAAACTCGTTTTGGCGGGTTAAAAACAAATTACCCTCCACTCATTAGACATTGGAAAACTCGGGAGGGGATCACGGTTATCAACAAATTTGTCTTTTCTTAAGATCGATTCAAAGTTGGTAAAGAACTGAACCCATTACTATTCATAGTCGATTAACATGAAGAGCGAATACATAGTTTCACAGGCCCAAATGACATGGTTGATCAAGATCATATAATTTTTAATTAGCTATGACTAGGATTTTAAGTTATAATTACGATATCATATACAAGATGATTTAAGAGATTGATAAGGTCAAAATCTTAATCACGTTATGAAACTAAATCCAGACCGATGGGTTAGGTATTTAACTTGGTATTTCGGTTGCATTTAGCATAATTTTATCTCGAAGGTGACTGGATCCTTAGCGCATTGTTTATTTCGATTCATATCTCTATGTTATTAGCATTATTTCGAGCAAGATAAGTCTTCATTAATGTTCATTTTGTTTTTTCTTTGGTGTTTCATTTCCCTCGTTTTGGGGGTATGCTAGTTTACTTTGTCAATATCTTTTAAATTGATGGCGCTTAAATGATGCCTTGTCACTTCAAGTTTTAAATTGATGCGCTTAAATGATGCCTTGTCACTTTAAGTTTGAAGCTTGTGAGAAACTCTATTAAAATATATTTTACTATTTCAATTTGGTACATTTTAACGTGAAAGTGAAATGATGCCTTGTCACTTCAAGTTTGAATGGAGAAAATCTTTTAAATATATTTTAAGAAGTAGAAGTGGAAGACAATAACATGGTATGCCGCATGCTTCTATTGGGAAGAATACTTATTGGGATGACTACCACGATGACCACTCAGATTAGGCATCAGATTAGGTAGATTAGGTAAATTAGGCGTTTGTCCCGTTGGTCTAACTATCTTGGGAACATATAAATGAAGCAATCCACGTATGTATGCCGGAATAGAAGGAACAAGCTTGGGAACAGAAGTGATAAGTCGAGGAAAGTAATCATATCCTTTACTACCTATAGGGAACCTCTACTACCTCTAGGGCCGCCAACCTTGGGGAGGGGAAATCCGAGGCTGACGTCACCAGGATCCATACCAATCACAATTTTAATAAATAGTTTTTTAAAATTTACATTTAATTAATTTTTTTTTAACTCTTAAAAACATTAGACAATAGAAAAAATTAAACCCAGATTTAATTGAACTGAACTATCTATATATGTCATCGTGCGGTGACATAATAACAAGATTGATCTTGTGTATTAAGGTGCCTATAATAATTTTTTTTCTCAAAGTTTGTGAGGTGGTTCACCATTTGTTAGAGGGCTAATCCACCTCTCATATCAACACGGGAATCAAGATTACATAGTTCAAACAATCACTCATACAGAGTGGCTCAACAAGAGCATACATGTCACTTATAAGAATTGAACCTACATGTCACTTATAAGAATTGAACCTGGGTGGGGAGGATAACATTCATTCCTCCCAACCACCCAAGCTTCAACCAATGGCACGATTTCGGTGGAATTCGGTAAAATTTTTAGACGTGTCCAATAACTATCCGCGCAACCAACAGATGGGTGCATGCATTCGACACTTGTACACTTATTTATTTCTAAAGTGTTATTCATGTCAAAACAAAGTGAATGAGAGCTTCACTCACTGGCCTTCCGTCCCTCTTCCCTCTTGGCAACCAACTGGTCTTCCTTCGTTCTTCGATTTGTAGGTAAAACCGTATGACACAAGAACCAAAGTAGGTTAGTTGTTTATGACCATTAAGTAAATTGACTTGCTTGGAGTTTATCATGTCACATGTCATTGGTAGACTCATAATTAGTTGAGAAGAACTAGACCCATAATTAAATTAGATTAGCCTTCATTGGTATAAACCCATAATTAAATTAATTTTGTGTCTTAGGTTGAAGGCATTTGCTTCCTTGCCAACGATGAAGGCTATGAACTATGAGAGCTGAGAACCCATAATTAATTAAACCCACAATTAATTAATTAAACCCATAATTAAATTAGATTAGCCTTCATTGGTATAGACCCATAATTAAATGAATGCTGTGCCTTGTACGTTGAAATCATTTGTTTCGTTTCCAGCGATGAAGACCAAGCTATGAGAACTGAGAACCCATAATTGATTAATTAATTAAACCCATAATTAAATTAGCTTAGCCTTCATTGGTATAGACCCGTAATGAAATTAATGCTGTGCGTTACGCTGAAGGCATTTGCTTCATTGCCAACGACATCACCTAAGCTATTAGAGTTGAGAACATGAGATTCTCATCACCTTACATTGAAGGCACTTACTTGTACGGAAGCAATCAAAGCTAAGCTATGAAAGCTGAGGACTTGATAACTTGTGGGCATTAACGTTTAAAATTAATAATTAAATTAACTCTGGGCATACATATTAAATTAATGTTGGGGCTTACATTGAAGGCACTTACTTTGATGCCGCTGATGAAGGCTAAACTGTGAGAGCAGAGGACATGATATTCTCATCAGTTTTTCTTTTATAGGTTTCTATGTTTATTTTCTTAATTAGATAATATATAGTTTTGCTTAAATGGGTTTCCATGCTTGACATCATAAATGGATGTTTTCAGTTATATCTTTCAATAGTTTTATGTCCTGGCTTTTCCACGGTTATATTCTATTTTGGCATGAATAGAATTGAGGTATCATCTTTCAATCTTCTTAGTTTGGCATTAATAGATTTGAGGATCATCTCTGTATTGTCCTTTTTTCGTTATAAGATAACTTTTTGTTACAGAGATTTTGTGGATTTTCTCTTACTTTCAGGGTTATAAAATTAGGGGGTAAAGGTGCTTGGTATTTATTGCACCGTGTTGGAGACTCTCCTTGATCATACATTATTTGATGCTTCTATTTGAGAAGTTCTTCCTTTATAAATTTTTCACCGTGATGTAGGCTCGGCTTGATATTCTATGCCTATAGCGATGTTAAGGATTCTATGTTGGTTCTTGCAATCTAGTTTTGTTTTTACTTGTAGTTTGTATATAAACTTTTATTCATTATATGGACTTGTTTCAAGAGTACTTTCGTCTTGTCAATCTATATTTCTTTGATATATGACTTGTACATTATTCATTATATGGACTTTTTTCAAGAGTACTTTTGTCTTGTCAATCTATATTTTTGTTTGATATATGACTTGTACATCATATCTGCAGTGAATATGTGTCTTAGTATATCCTTCGTTTCTTATGGTTTTTTTTTCCAAAGAAATGGTCGGACAATGTGTGTTTCTTTTATCTTGTGATGAGTCTGTTGTGTCTCTTGCTTCAACTTTAGAGAACTTTTAAAGGAGTATTTGACTGCAGAAATATTTGACACACCGTTATGGAAAGTATCTTTGTCTTGAATCTCTCTTTATCTTTGTTTGCCATCGCCATTTAGTTTGCCCCCATAAATTTGTACTAGTTTAGGTTTTGTCTTTTGGGTTTATGTACTAGTTTAGGTTTTGTGTTTGTGCAACATTTGCATTATTATCAGTCGGGCTTAAATTGTCCGGTGACTTGAACATAAACTTTAAGTTAAATGATGTAAACATAAATTGGTTAAGAGTGGTTGTACTTTTTTGTAAGCCCAGAACACCGCCTTATGGAAAGTATCTTGTTTGCGATCGCCATTTAGTTTGCCCCCATAAATTTGTACTAGTTTAGGTTTTGTCTTTTGGGTTTATGTACTAGTTTAGGTTTTGTGTTTTTCCAACATTTGCATTATTATCAGTCGGGCTTAAATTGTCCGGTGACTTGAACATAAGCTTTAAGTTCAATGATGTAAACATAAATTGGTTAAGAGTGGTTGTACTTTTTTGTAAGCCCAGAACACCGATCCAGCTCCATCTTAGCTCTGGATTTATAGTCTATTTTCCTTCTCTGTTTTCTGTCATTTGTATTTGTAAACCTGTCATCTCTATGCCAAATCCGTCTTAACTCTATGTATTTGTAAATCTGTCAGCTCTATGCTAAATCTGTCTTTACACCTGTCATCTCTATGCCAAATCCGTCTTAACTCTATGTATTTGTAAATCTGTCAGCTCTATGCTAAATCTGTCTTTAACTCCGGATTTATTAAGCAGTTTGTTTTCATTCTCTTTTCTTTTCTGTAACTTGTATTTGTAATATCGGATTCTTCTATTAACCTGTCATCTGTATTCCCTTTCTCTCTTTTTAGGTCCTCCTCCCTTTCTCTTTGTTTATTTTTTTAAACCAGTCCCTCTGTCAGAGTTTGGTGGACGTTAATATTTTATTAAATTAAATTAATACCTGGGATTACATTGAAGGCATTTACATTTATGCAACCGATGAAGGATAGCTAGAGCCGAGGACAGGATATTCTTATCTCCGGTGTGATTCAATGGATTTCTGTTTGAGTTTTGGTCTTTTAAATGATGCTTTCAATTATTTCTGTTCATTTATTTTCTTCTGTTTTCTTTTGATTTCTATATAGAGCGTATGGAATCTGTAAGAATGATGAGCCAATTAGATGGATGAGACTAAATTTTAAATGTTTATATCATAACCTGATTTTTCCAATCGTCTGAAGGCTGTAAGAGGAGAACTTTTTTCTTTTTTAACAGAAACGGTTGAGTAGTTTTTTGTATCAACAAGGACAAAAAATAAAAATAAAAACTACATCATGCCGAGGAGTGACTGATCCCACAGGAGGACAGCCTCCAAAACTCCGTGTAAGAGGATAACTTTTTTCTTTTTTTACAGAAACGGTTGAGTAGTTTTTTGTATTAATAAGGACAAAATAAAAATAAAAATTACATCATGCCAAGGAGTGACTGATCCCACAGGAGGACAGTGGCCAAAACTCCGTGTTCGTCTTTAACATATTTGTAGCTATCACGAAAGTTCCCTAGTAGCCCCCAAAACTCCTTGTTTGTCTTTAACATATTTGTAGCTATCACAAAGGTAGCTATTCATTGTAGAGGCTAATATCCTACATTAAGTCTGTGCAAATGAAAGGCTGAATTCCTACACTAAGTCAGTGCAACCCATTTCATTTGAATTCAACCTATTGTTTTCAATTTCCAAAAGACTCCCAATCGCTTCTGTGGAGTGATCTCTAACAACATTAAGAACTTGCATATAACTGTTTGAGCTGGGAGCTAACGCTGTTATTATGTAGACCGGCTGACAGTCCAATGTCTCATCCTTCGACTGGGCCGTTTCAATCATGGACCGTAACCCATTGCCAAATCGCAGTATGCTGCTACTGACCTTTGAATCCGCTGCTACTGACGAAGCTCAGATGGCTGCTGCTGCTGGAGCCAGGGAGAAGATACTATTTTTTTGTTTTTGATTTTGATCAGTGCGGAGGCATATTTTCCTTCCTTTGATCATGATTTTGTCCTCAACGCAAAATGAAATGAAACCAATCACCATTTAAGACCATACAGTGCTTACTTGCCAATTGATTGCTTTCTTGCCAATTACTATGAGGTCCATGGGAAGACACACCCTTTCTGAGGATAAACCAGAGCTCAAGGTATCCAGCTTCTATCGTGCCTTTCTTCATTACAGACTAATATTCCATAGTCTAAGAGAACTCCTTGTTAACCGTTTAGTCCGCTTGTTTGTTATTTGCTCTCAGAATATGAAAGAACTTGAGAGATTTAAACTCACTTCCTAAGCATTTAAGGATATAATGCAGTTTAATTGATAGACTCTTGTAGTTCTTGCTCAGTTTTCTTCCTTCCCTTGTAACCATGAGAGAGTCTCCAAAAACTGCTAATTCCTCAATTCTGCAACTTCTTGCTATCTCTAGTCCCTTCATTAAGGCAAGCCATTCAGTGCCATTGTTGGATTTTTTGCCTAGGCCCCAAGCATATTCTTTCTGTTTTTTTGTTCCCTTCATAGTCAAATATGACTCCTCCTGCACCTGCCAACCTCGGATTGCCTTTGGAGGCCCCATCAAAGCAAAGGGAGTTATAGCCGAGATTCGACCACCATCTGGCAAAATCTTCTGAGCTCAACCTCAGCTGCCATTTTAAACAATTAGGCCTTCGAGCAACTGTATGCCAAATATGGGTAAAAGGTGATAGAAAATCAATTCCCCACGCTCTTTCTTCAGAATTCAAAGGTTCCTTATGGATATGGATCATCCCCTTCGATAGTAAAGCTTCCGCCCACAACGATTTTGCAGAAGACATTACTTTTCCTGGAGTGGAGACCTCGCCTTCAAAAATCTCTTTGTTTCTTGCTACCCATATTTTCCAGCAAATGTCTTTTGGAAGGGCAACCCATGTGGTTGTGAGGTTTGGTTTGTGGAAAAGAGAACCTTGATAATAGTCTTCCCAGCAGGCAAAAAGGTCATTCCAGTTGGTTGGAAGGATCAAATTCACATGCATCTTTTGTAGAGCATGAGACCAGACTTCTTGAAAGAACTTACAATCCAGAAAGAGGATGATCGAGAGTTTCTTTTGACTCTTTGCAGAGGATGCAACGCGATGGCCCTTCGATCCCCCTTTTTTTCAAATTCTCTGCTGTCGGGGTTTTGCGGTGCACTAAAATCCCGAATAAGGCATTTATTTTTGGAAGGCCATCCTTGCACCAGATTTTATTCCACTTTGTATCTGTTTTGTTATTCTCTTTGTTGTTGGAGGTGATTCGATATCCTTCTTTTACAATATAGATTCTCGATTTTCCCTAGCCTCTGCCATCAAAAAGATGAAGGTGGATAGGCGCAGACCCTTGAAGAAGAGAGAGTAGAGCAACAAAGTCAAATGTGAGATGCTTTGGGATCTCCAAGTTTTCCCATCCGTCCCATCTTTCTCCTATTGTTCCAAAGAGGAGAGGTAAAATAGGTTGGAGATATTTAAATGGTCTAGCAATTGCTTCAATTCACCAAAGGAAACCAAGTGGTTTGCGGGAGAGATAGGCCCCAAATTGTCAGACCAAATCCTAATCTGTTTACCATTTCTGGGGATCCAGAGCAAGTTCTTTTTAATGATATGGACCGCCTTCTTACCAAGATTCTATATTGGAGATCCATTCCCTGTCAGAGGAAACTCATCAACACATCTTTTCCTTGTTCCTTTCATATATTTTTTCATAAGAATCTCCTTCCACCATGCCTTCTCTCTTGAGACAATTCTCCAAAGGATTTTCACTCCTAGTGCGAGGTTCATCGGTGTCGGGTCTCTTATTCCAGCTCCTCCACAATTTTTTGGGCTGGAAACAATATCCTAATTAACAAGATAGAATTTTTTTGAACCATTTGACTTCCCACCTTGCCAAAGGAATTTTCTAATCTCCTTTCTGATTTTCTGCATTATTTTTTTTGGAGCTTGAGAAATGGAACGATATAATTTGGGTAGGCTGAGAGAATAGAGTTAATAAGGACGAGCTTTCCTGCTGGGTTGAGCCACCTTACTCCCCAAGAAGAGATTTTTTTTTTTTTAATCTCGTTGACTATGCCTTGCCAGTTTGTTGTAGTTTTTTTTCCCTTTAAAGATAGGGGTCCCAAGATAGTTGTTTGTAATATCTTGATTTGGACCCCTATTGCATTAAAATACATGATTTAAATATCATTATTGAAATCATGGTGAGGAGCTCAAGGCCAAGGCCCCACCATGGATTTAGCGTTTTATTTATCGGCAATTAAAATCGATGCATGCGGTTCTTGTGCGAGCCATGCACATTATAAATTGAGGCATAATGTAAATATGCAATTTAATAAAATACTTACAACTAGCTATGCAATGCAACAAGAGATGGGGCATGATTTCACAAGGAATAGGGGGGGAAATTATTCAAACCCTTAAGCCAATAGCTAAGTTGCCAGAAAACGTGGGTATGGGGACGGGTACTGGTACGGGGACGGGGACGGGGAGGGGGACGCCACTTTTTGAAACAGGGTACTTCAGTACGTCGGGGGCACTGTAGACATATATATGTGTGTGTGTGTGTGTGTGTGCGCGCGCGCGTGTGTTAAAATTTATAAAAATAAAACATTTCACACTCACATCATACATGCATATTTGATATTTCTAAATTCAATGATTCATATGAACATTTGCATTGAAAATTTCAAACATAAAATAATAAAATTGATAAACCATATGACAGATTCATATTAGATATCAACTGGAAGACTGAAGTTATATTAATATAATTAACAACATAAAATATTATATGTCCATGACGCCATGAGTTCAAACTTCATTGCCATACTACATCCAAAATTTGTCTAAAGGCATTTTTATACATGAAAAAGAAAGTTCAAAACAGTAAACATTGAACATGAACAAGATAGTTGTTTTGGCTTCCTCAAGCCATGTCATCAGCAGCCTTAGGATCAATGTCATTAGCATCACTAAGGTCCTCTGTCACGTTGTCGCTGGAGTAGTGAGCACAGTGCACTAGCTGTGAGAAATGCAGTGTGGCGTTGGTTTAGGTAAGGGGCAAGGGCTCTCATAACATGTGTTTTAGTGTTTTATTATTTAATTTTTAAAATTTTAAACTTCAAACTTTTCAAATTGACTCATCCCGAACAACGAGCTAAGATAAATTGTCCAATGGCAATATCGGCCGCGTACCCAATCACGTGGTACGACGTACCAAAATCCACGCAAGTACCCTATTTTCATACATGAAGTACCCGGTACGTGAGATTGGATTTGGGTACGGCTGGGGACGTACCATTGAAGTACCCAAGTACCTGGTACTGGTTCGTGTACCCGACCCCCTGGTACGGGTACCCATGCAACACAGGCCAATAGTGTTGAGCCAAATGTCAATGAGAGAACCCATAAAACTCTCACCTACCCATTTTGTCTTATGCACCTAATCATTTATTTCTTCTAGAAGTTGGTTGAGTTGGTTGAGGCATTTGAATGGAAGAGTATGTTGATTTTTACCTAGGAATTGTTCGCTTTAGTGACTTTTGCCTAAGTCACTAGGAAAAGGGGTTTTTGAGACACTTGGATTTTGTATTAATGACTTCATATGAGCATTAATTGCACTTTAGGGAAAAAGTGCACTTTAAGTGAAATATTTAAAAGGTGAGTGAAATTAATTATTTTGTGGAGAAAAGTGATTTTAATCACAATCATTCATCTAGACTAATCTGAGCCCTAGGATTAGATGATTTTTCATTCGCCTTAACTTTTTCACCCAAAGGGAAAGTTTCGAAGTGAAGAGGCAAATTGCATTTTGAGAGAGAAGAGAGCCATTTTATGAGAAAGAAGAAAAATAGCAGCAGCAACAATTTTTCTTGGGCACTCAAATCAAGGACATAAGAGCTGGGCATGAATTTCGAGGAGAGGGCTGGGCACACATTTTGAGGAGACACCATTTATTGCAGCCTGTTCGTACAGTACAGATTCTGTACATGGCATGTTTCTCGAGGCAAATTTCTGGGCACGATTTTTGAGGTCCGTACAGACAATCTGTATAGATTGTCAATACGATTGCCATATAGTCTATACAACAACACGTTTTTCGAGGAAACTACAAAATTTTTTGGGTTTGATTTTTTCCTGTTTGGCATGGAAAACGAGGCAAAAAATTTTCATCCGGTTGAGATAAGTTGGTCTAAATTTTTTTCTGAGTATTGCCGTAATTTTTCCTAATAATTAAAATTTCTTTCACAGGTTTTCCTTAGAGGTTGGAGGTTGGGGTTTTTCCTAGGTCATTGGACAAAAAATACCATGTCTGAAATTTTTGGTTGACAATGTCTTATTTGCTGTTAGTGAAAATGCCGTAGAAACTTTTCTTGTGTTTACGTCTTATATTTGTTTATGAGAAAAATCTAATTCGCAGCAGTAAAACAAATTGGGTTGGGTATTAAATAATGTGTTAAAACGGAGTTGGAAATCGGGTTGGGAAAGTGCTGAAAATTCTACGTGGTATCAGAGCTTTGTTAAAGAGGGCAGATTTATACACAATGAAAAATTTCGGAATTCAGTGATTTCTTTTGTCAGTGGGCAACACCTTGTTGAAACTTGAACTTTGTATAGAAGATGGCAATTGGACTTAGGATGGAGGATACGCTTGATGGGGCTAGGAATTTTGTTCCATGGATAGCCATGATAGTGCTCCTCACATCTCGAGTAAGACTTGTGCATATCAGATGTGGGATGCTTTGACCAGCTTGTTTCAAAGCTCAACCAAGAATAGGAAGATGGTTTTGAGGGAGAAGTTGAAAAGTATCAAGATGGCCAAAGGGGAGGTTGTGATATCTTACCTTAGTAGGATCTCTCATGTGAGAGATGAGCTTGCAGCAGTGGGGAAGGTTGTTCCTAATGCAGAGCTAGTGCGGACAACTATGAATGGGGTTTCAAAGCCTTGGGCTGTGTTTGTGGAGTCTTTGGTATCTAGGGCGAACTTACCTACATGGGATAGGATATGTGATGATTTTGTTCAGGAGGAGACCCAGAGGGGTCTTGTGCATGGCATCACTTCTACTAGTAGGGAGGATGAGGAGAATGTGGCGTTGACTGCAAAGGGGAGGAAGAAGTTCAAGAAGGGTCCCAAGAAGGGTGGGGCTAAGCAAAAGGGGGCAAAAGAAGGATTTGAGCACTGTGAAGTGCTTTGCTTGTCAGAAGATGGGGCACTATGCTGGGGAGTGTCCACAGAAGAAGAAGCAGCAGCAGCAATAGACAACAGCTTTTGCAGAGGTTGAGGATTTTACAGCGAGATTTGGGAGAGTTTTCTCTCTGCACCGGACATGTTGATAGAGAGAGAGCATCCATCATCACCAGTGCAGATGTTGATAGTGAGAGGGAGTTTCCTTATTGATTGGTCATTCTTTGAGTGCATCCACCACAAGCACATGGTATATTGATAGTGGAGCTTCGAGCCACATGGCAGGTGCTTGAGAGATGTTCTCCAAGCTTTCAGAGTCAGAGATTGATGTGGAGGTAGTGTTGGGGGATGACATAGTTGTTAGAGCAGTTGGCTGTGGGACCATTACCTTTCAGAGGGAGTCCATGAGTCCCATGATTTTGAGAGATGTACTATATGTACCTGGGCTGAAGAAGAACTCGATCTCAGTTTCCATGATCGAGGATATGTGTAACACCCTGGTTTTGACCTCGTTGCATTAGATGTATATGATGTATATATTGTAATTGATCATGGTGCGGAGCTAAAGGCCAAGGCCCCACCATTGATTGGTTATGCTATGTTTCGGGTTGAAATTGTCACCGATGGTATATCGGGGCATGCGACTTACATATCAAGTTTTGTCATCATGTAAATATGCATCTTTAATTAAATAACCCAACTAGCTACGTTCGCGGCAACTAAATTGAGAAGGTGCATGATTTTCACAAGGATAAGGGTGGGGGAATTATTAAACTTTGAGCCATGAGAGAAAATCCATGTGTCACAACCCTGTTTTGATTTTTCCATCCTTCTTTGTTTTATCCAACTGCCACCATTAAAAAATGCTGCTGTTAGTTGGGGCAGTTATGGCTGGGAGTGGAGTGTGGCAGGACTGTCAGTCCTTGCCCACACGCACACTCCACCAGCGGATTGAACCTCACGATGGGCAGAGGAATGACTATGCCTCTCATTCCACTCACTCCACAACGCCATTCTTTCCCTTGGCTGCTCATTCTCACGGAGGAGCGGGAGTCTTGCTCATTTCTCACGCACAGGATTTTCCTGGTTTTACTCACGCAGTTTTCCTCTACGGATTTTGCAGATGGTGTGGGTGTATACTTTCCTCACAGACTGATTGTGGGTTTGCTGTGGTCTCCCTTACGTTGTGTTGTGTTGGGGTCTTCTTACATTTTGGGGACGGGAGTTTGTTCATTTTTGCGCACAGGCATCTATTCTGTTTGATCTCACGCAGCCAGGAGGGGAGCCGCTTATCGGTTGTCATTCACGTTCTTCCACAGAGTGGAATCTGGTGTGTTTTCCCTCTGTATTTTGGGGTCTGGTGCAAGTTTCCCTTACGCACAGGTTGGGAGACTGCATTTTCTTCCCCAGTGTGGGTTGCGTAAGTTTTCCCCAGTGGCTTCGATTGTGCAGAAGGGGCTGTTGTTCCCCACGTCTGCTGGTTGTGTATGCTGTTACACTTTGGGGCTGCTGCAGATTGCTTGTAGTCGTTTTGGCCACGATAGGGCCAAGAACGACTCAGGAGTCGTTTTCCCCTGTTAAGCTGTAATTGCTGATTGATTTCCTGCATGCAATGGTTGGTCTTTGGACTATGTTGGGAGCAAGGATGGAGGCTTGGGTTGCTTGATAAACCTGGTGTGTTTGGAAACCAAACAGACAGAGCTAGAGAACTGACTTTCTTCTCCATAACCCCTGAATAGCACTGGAAGGGATGGCAGGGCCTGAGGGACTATGTAGCAGAGAAGGGACTGATTCCTTGTGTTGGGTGTGTGTGGTTGTCTTAGAAGTTAGGTTAAATCTGGTGTAGGTGTTCTTAGCTTTGTAATGGGCTCACCAGCTTAGCATTTAGCCTTTCCCAGCTCCTTGATGGCCTGATAAACCTGACCATGTTGGCTTGGCTGTCTTGTTGATGGCCTGATAAACCCAACTGTGTTGGCTTGGCTGTGTTTTGTGTATCCTTGGCTATGTGTAAGCTTGCTTGTTCCTTATTCCTTGGAGAATCATGCCCAACTCGGGGGTGGCAGTGTTGTTGAGAGATTAAGGAGCACGCTGGCCTATGGTTGGGTGGAACGTTGCAGCGACGTAGCTGGTTGCGGAACGAGTTCTTATAAGATAAGTAACCTTGTCTATTTTACTTTTGCAATCCTATTTACTGTTAATGATTATGATGAACATGTTGAATGAATGTTTGTATGAATGTATGTTGCTTCCGCTGTGTATGATAAATAATTGCATCTGTGTATGTTCTACTTCAATGCATTCTGTTTCAGCATTTTTATGAATTCACATTTTCATGGGGCTGGTAGCCCGGATGGTTAACGCCATGGTAGTGTCCTCTTCGCCGATCAGAGGGTCGGAGACGTTACAATCTGGGTCTTGGGGTGTCCTTCCTGGATGGACATGTGCGTGTGTTTCCCAAGACTGTAGGACCATCTGCTTCCTACACCATTGGAGTCAGATGTGGGAAACTGTACAAGCTCTTGTTTCAGCTCTAGCATGCTTTGGCACATAGTAGCAGCAACAAGCTTTGTGAGTTGTGGCACAGGAGGATGGCTCATCTGCATCATCCAGCTTTGCGTATGTCGATGCATATGGTTATAGGGTTGCCAGAGTTCAACACGGAGTATAGTGAGGTATGCAGAGGGTGTGCTTTGGGAAAGTACACAAAGATTGCTTTTACGAGCATTGATAACAGGCAGCAGGGGTTCTTGACTCGATACATTCCAACTTGTGTGGACCTATGTCAGTTGTTTCTCTGAGAGGGTTCAAGTATTATGTGACATTCATCCATGACCATTCCAGGAATACTTGGATCTACTTCCTGAAGGGCAAGAAATCTGAGGAGGTATTGCAGAGGTTCCAAGAGTTCAAATCTCTTGTGGAGATCCAGACAAGGAGGAAGATACATGCTCTCAGATCGGATAACGGGGGTGAGTATATCTCCAAGGAGTTCGATGGGTATTGCAAACAGGATGGCATTAAGAGACAGTTGGTGGTTCCATACACTCCTGAGCAGAATGGAGTGGCAGAAAGGAAGAACAGATCTATTGTTGGAGTAGCGAGAGCTATGTTACATGCCCAGTCACTTCCTTTCTTCCTTTGCGTAGAGGCATGCGGTACAATTGTTTATCTTCAGAACAGGATTCTCCATCGTGCTGTGGGGAACAAGACACCTGAGGAGAGTTTCACAGGCAAGAAGCCTGAGGTGAGTCATTTTAGGATATTTGGTTGCCTGACTTATTCACATGTCCCTTCTGAGAAAAGGGCAGAGCTTGAGCCCACAGCAGAGAGGCATCTTTGTGGGGTATGATGAGACTTCGAAGGCCTTTCGAATTTATCTTCCTTCTTAGGGGAAGGTTGTTGTGAGGAGGGAAGTGAGATTTGAGGAGCGGGCCTTTAGTAAGTCTAGAGAGTCAGAGCAGGGAGAGCAGCAGGTTCCCACACCTCAGGTAGTTTCACAGTTACCATTAGTGTAGTAGACAGGTTCACAGGTTTCCGGGGTTACTGGACCACACAGTATAGGCACAGGTTCTCCAATTTTAGTGGTTTAGCCAGTAGGATCTTCGGGGACAGGTTTGGGGTCTCAGGTTACAGGTTCACCATAGAGAGCTATAGGATCACAAGGTTCACCAGTTGTTGGCACTCCAGCTTTTGGTTCACAGGTTACTGGGGTTTCTACCTCTGGTCGTTCATCAGATGAGGACAGACCAGTGTGGGAGCAGTCTTTTGGGAAGAAGAAGCCTAAGTGGCTTTGGGACACCTGGAAGGAAGCACAGGAGTTTGGGACTCCCAGGGAGCCAGTCAAGGATATTTAGATGCCAGATAGTTTGCCTATGGCATTAGTGGCTAGTCTTCGTGATTCAGAGCCTTCTACTTT